>CAUYQV010144251.1:0-10634 GCA_963574575.1 Galagoides demidoff
AAAAAAAAAAAAAAATAGCCGGGCATTGTGGCAGGCGCCTGTAGTCCCAGCTACTCCAGAGGCTGAGGCAAGAGAATCACTTAAGCCCAACAGTTGGAGGTTGCTATGAGCAGTGACACTACAGCACTCTATCGAGGGTGACATATGAGACTCTGCCTCAAAAAAATAGTAAAAAAATAAACAGTTATTAATGTAACATGGGTAGTAGGCAGCATCTGACATCATTAGCCCCCAAAGATCCTAAAGATCCTCCTGGGTCCTCCTTCTGAGTGTGGGCTGGACTCTCCTAATGAAGAGAATTCTAATGAAGAGAGACTTTTACTATTACAATACAAAAGACTGTGACTTCTTTCTCTCTCATGCTGGCAAGTCTCTCTTACTTGCTGTGATGAAGCCAGCTGCCAGGCTGTGAGACACTTATGCAAAGACCCAAGTGGCAAGGAAACAAGGAAGGCCTCTGGCCAATAGCTCAAGGGAACTGAATCTTGCCAATGACCACATGATGAACTAGGACGTGAATCCTTCCCTGTGGAGCCTTTAGATGACCACAGCCCTTGAGAGGACATAATGTAGATGAACCAGCTAAGACACACCCAGATTCCTGAACCACGGATATTATGAGATCATGAATGTGTCAAACCACTAATTTGGGGGGCAACCTGTTACACAGCAATAGACAGCCAGAATACATCAGTTCATTTTTAAAATGAATTCACAGTAACTTTAAATTTTGGAGGGGGGGGTTCAGTCTCTAATATGGTAAATATGATTCTCAATAATTTGTCTGTAAAAAGATGTCATAAAAAGTTTGAGAATTGGGGCCCTGGTTGTGGTGAAAACAGGAATGGAGAGAGACCAGATGGCCAGTTCAGTCAAACCATGGCCAGAGAAGAGTCCACACCTTGGCATCAATAACCAAGCAGATCCACCACTAGGGCATATGCCCTGGGACCAAGAGGGAGAAGAGTGCCACTTCCTTCTTGTTCAACCAACAAACAGGCCTCTTCTCTCTGCTTTTTGTTAAGTGACAGTATACCAATGAGTGTAATCCAAATGGGTGGTGAGGGAGAATTATATAAACATCTTCCCCTGGCCTTCATTGCTCTGGCTCATTGAGAAGCCTCTGTAATAGTATTTGAGATACTACTTCCTCATTCAATCCTCAGCACTATCTTATAGGCAGGTATGATGAATAAATAGCCTCAGCACTAAGGTAATTTAAATATCACATCCATAGTCATAAACCTAGGACATGAAAAGCAGAGATTGAACTCTTATCTTTCTCTATAAAGAGCATACTTTTAGATCAGCGGTTCTCAACCAATGGGTCGCGACCCCTTTGTAACAATGAAAATACATCAAAAAAAAAAAAAAAAGAAAAGAAAGAAAAGAAAAGGAAATACATTGTAGGGGTGGCACCTATTGCTCAGTGGGTAAGGCACCAGCCCCATATACCAAGGGTGGTGGGTTCGAACCTGGTCTCGGCCAAGCTTCAACAAAAAAATAGCTGGGCATTGTGGCGGGTGCCTGTAGTCCCAGCTAATCAGGAGGCTGAAGCAAGAAAATCGCCTAAGCCTAGGAGTTGGAGGTTGCTGTGAGCTGTGACACCACAGCACTCTACCAAGGGCAATCAAATGAGACTCTATCCCTTATAAAAAAAAAAAAAAGAAAGAAAGAAAGAAAATACATCGTGGCATTAGGAAGGTTGAGAACCACTGTTTTAGATAGTATGCTCCCAGGTTACACTAAAAATAAACAAGTATAGTGATGGCCACACAACATTGAAAATACTAAAAACCACTGAATTGTACAGTATAAATGTGTATCTAAATTGGTTGGCATGTGAATTGTTTCTCAGTAATAAATCATCCCAAAAAATAATTAATAAATGAAGCCAGAGAAAGTTCTGAGGAGGGGCTCAAACCAGAGGCAAGAAAAAGTTCAGGAGTTATCCCAACTACTACCTGTTGGCAGCAAAAAGATACAGAGTGATTGTCACAGTATTTAAAAGGAACTAATAAAGAGGTAAGAAGAAATGAGGGGCAAACCAATGCTAAACTAAGGGAACCTGATACCCCAGTAGTGAAGAAATCAAGAATAAGCAAATGGGGCGGCGCCTATGTCTCAGTGGGTAGGGCGGCGGCCCCATATAGAGAGAGTGGTGGGTTCAAACCTGGCCCGGCCAAACTGCAAAAACAAAAATGCCAGGCGTTGTGGAGGGCACCTATAATCCCAGCTGCTCGGGAGGCTGAGGCAAGAGAATCATCTAAGCCCAGGAGTGGGAGGTTGCTGTGAGCTGTGTGATGCCACAGCACTCTACCAAGGGCAATAAACCAAATGGGTCTGGAAAAGGTCTACTTGGACCCAGCTTCTTCAGTCTCATCATCTAGTAACAATGCTGTATATTTACTGATAACATCTATATTGGACTGTATACATCATTTGCCTTTGACCATGTCCAGGCTCAGCGCCTATAGCTCAGTAGTCAGGGTGCCAGCCACATACACCAGGGCAGGTGGGTTCGAACTCAGCCAGGGCCTGCTAAATAACAATGACAACTACAACAAAAAATAGCTGGGCACTGTGGCCACCTATAGTCCCAGCTACTGGGAGGCTGAGGCAAGAGAATTGCTTAAGCTCAAGAGTTTGAGATTGCTGTGAGCTGTGACACTACAGCACTCTACCCAGGGCGACATAGAGACTTTGTCTCAAAAAAATAAATAAGACAATGACCATATTAAATTTCACATATAACTTCTGCAGCTATTCCTTTTACAAAAATAAAAAGCACTGGACTCTATGATCTGCAAAATCACTTCTAGCTCTAAAACTGTAACTCAAGGGGTGCCCATAACTCAAGCGGCTCCCGTAGCTCAATGGGTAGGGCGCCAGCCACATATACCGAGGCTGGCAGGTTTGAACCCAGCTCAGGCCAGCTAAAACAATGACAACTGCAACAAAAATGAAAAAAATAGCCAGGAGTTGTGGCAGGCACTTGTAGTCCCAGCTACTTGGGAGGCTGAGGCAAGAGAATCACTTAAGCCCAAGAGTTTGAGGTTGCTGAGAGCTGTGATGCTATGGCACGCTACCCAGGGCAACAGCTTGGGTAAATATCTGTAATCTGAGAGATATCTGTATTAGCCTAAACACTTTATCTTATCTGCAAAAGGAGTGGGAAATCTAAAGATTTTAATGCTCTAAGCCACTAAAATATGCTTGGGCCTGACCCACTTTGCAGAGAGACAGAGCTGGGTCATACAATTAGCATCAAGCCAGACTCCTAAATGTAAAATGGTCCTCTACTTATATGGGTTATCTAAGTCAAACATCCCTGTCCCAATTTTATTAAGTCACCCTTCTCCAGCTCCACAAGGACCAATCTTGATGCACCTTTGAAAAACCAAGCCTTCTTTTTATTTGTCCTACTTACCCAGACCACTTCAACTCTTTGTTAACACCAAGTCATGTGGACTTTACTTAAGATAACTTAAAAAGGGTCTCTTAACACTCTCTACCTTCCAGTTTATCCAAATTACAAACAGAGATAACTTGTAGGGAGTTATATAGCATGATATACCTCCTAAATCACTTAAGATTAACCCAGGCCTAAGTGAATGAAGCAAGAGGTATTAAGCCTTTAAGTCTGAAAACTCCTCTGGTCCCCACACTACAAGAGATTTTCCATACCCCTAATCACCAACTCCACCCTTTATAATTTGTTTTCATTTAGCAAAAACTATTACTCAACTTGGACTTTACCTAACAAATGCAAACCTAATAATCTGTACCCTCATATTAATCTGAAATGTAAAAAAACAAAAACAATTACTCATTTCATCTATCACCTAGTTTTGCTCCAAAAGGAGCACTTTTTTGACGTTTACAATCTTCTTTTCTTTTTTTTTTGGCCAGGGCTGGGTTTGAACCCACCACCTCCAGTATATGGGACCAGTGTCCTACTCTATGAGCCATAGGCGCTGCCCTGACATTTACTAGCTTCAAGAAATGCGTTAAGAAAGCATGAGATGGCTCGGCACCTGTGGCTCAATCGGCTAAGGCGCCAGCCACGTACACCTAAGGTGGCGGGTTCGAATCCCCAGCCTGGGCCCTCCAAACAACAATGATGGCTGCAACCAAAAAAAATGGCCGGGCATTGTTGCGGGCGCCTGTGGTCCCAGCCACTTGGGAGGCGGAGGCAGGAGACTTGCTTGAGCCCAGGAGTTGGAGATTGCTATGAGCTGTGATGCCATGGCACTCTACCCAGGGGGATAGCTTGAGGCTCCATCTCAAAAAAAAAGAAAAAAAGAAAGCATGAGATATACGGAATATGGATAATAACTTTGGAACCCAAAGAGCAGAGCCCAAACTCTGAACTACTTACTACCTTCTTCCTGTGTGGCCTTGGGAGGCCAACCTCTCAGTTTTCTCAACTATAAACAAGGAACATACCATACCTCTCTTTTTTTTTTTTTTTTTTTTTTTTTTTGCAGTTTTTGGCCAGGGCCAGGTTTGAACCCACCACTTCTGGTATATGGGGCCAGCGCCGGACTCCTTTGAGCCACAGGCACCACCCCCACACCTCCCTTCTTTTTTTTTTTTTTTTTTTTTAGAGACAGAGTCTCACTTTGTTGCCCTTATTAGAGTGCCAAGAAGTCACAGCTCACAGCAACCTCTGGGCTTAGGCGATTCTCTTGCTTCAGCCTCCTGAGTAGCTGGGACTACAGGTGCCTGCCACGACACCCGCCTACACCTCCCTTCTAAGATAAGGTATGATTAATACAAATTACTGGTGCACATAACTGTTATAATGATATCTGAATGAAGATATCTTACCAAATGCATACATTCTGGGCCAGGTAGTATGGATCATACCTATGATCCTAGCACTCTGGGAGGCCAAGGTGAGTGGATAGCTTGAGCTCAAGGGTTCAAGACAAGCCTGAGCAAAAAGCAAGACCTCCATCTCTACTAAAAATAGAAAAATCAGGCTGGGCACCTGTAGCTCAGTGAGTAGGGTGACAGCCACATACATACACTGAGGCTGGTGGGTTGAATCCCGGCCCAGGCTTGCTAAACAATGACAACTGCAACCAAAAAATAATCAGGCATTGTGGCAGGTGTCTGTAGTCCCAGCTACATATGAAGCTGAGGCAAGAGAATCGCTTAAGCTCAAGAGTTTGAGGTTGCTGTGAACTGTAATACCACAGCACTCTACCGAGGGTGACATAATGAGACTCTGTCTCAAAAAAAAAAAAAAAAAAGAAAAGAAAAGAAAAGAAAAATGAGGCAAGGATCACTTGAGCCCAAGAGTTGTAGGTTTCTGTGAGCTATGATGCCATAGCACTCTACCCAGGGCAACAGCTTGAGACTCTGTCTCAAAAAAAAAGGCTGGGCACCCATACTTCTGTGGTTAGGCTGCTGGCCACATACACTGAGGCTAGCAAGTTTGAACCCAACCCAGGCCTGCTAAACAACAATGACAACTGCAACAAAAAAATAGCCAGGCATTGTGGCAGGCACCTACAGTCCCAGCTACATGGGAGGCTGAGACAACAGAATTGCTTAAGCCCAAGAGTTTGATGTTGCTGTGAGCTGTGATGTTATAGCACTCTACAGAGGGTGACATGAGACACTGTCTCAAAAAAAAAATACATATATATGTGTGTGTGTATACCCCAAATTTCAATCCAAAAGCTCTACAAAGAAATGTGCTTCTAGTTTATTGACACATCTTTTCTGCAAACCATTCTACCTTGACATTTCTAAAGGTAGGAAAAGAAAAATGAAAAAATGACAGATTCCCAAATAAATGTTACACATGACAGACTGTAAGGTAGAGGTGGGGGATAATAAAGGTCATTCTGGAGATATTTTGGAAATGTAACACAGAATGCAAATCAACATCCTAAGCAGCAAATGCTAATAAAATTATTTTGATAGCATAGGAGAACGTCAGTCATTTTATGTATCTTTTCCTTCAAGTAATAAAATTTAAATAGCTATAAATGCCAACAGAATTTCAACTAGGAAGTAAATTGAATCATAAAAATATACTCTCAGGGTCTGAATGGATCTTAAAGGTCACCTAATCTATTTTTAGTCTCTTCTAGAAATGTCCCACCTGGGATATTTAAAATATAGCTAATTTTCGATGTTGATGAATACTATATTAAATTGTATACTACTTTATACTTTTTAAACACTGACACATCTTTTATATTAACTAAAAGTTACTAATCGTCATGTGTCAGAGCCAAACAAAAAGGAATTGGGGAGAAGGGGGATGGAAGGGGAGAAAGAGACAAAGAGATTTCTGTGGATAGGTAAAAACCTAATATATAAGCAGAAACTGCCCATGTAGCAGAGGACATTCCTTGTCCTATCAATCACACAATAATATACCAACTCCAGACAAACTTTACCAGCTAAGAGCTATGTTATTTAAGCAAGTATGTTTTTGACTACAACTCAGATGCCTTCTATATACCTGGGGATATAACCTACCTTACCGAGTTAGGAGATAATAGAACACACACACATCTTAAGTGCCTAACACAATACATAAAACACAAATGAAATTGGAAGTCTCAAATTTCTTTCTTTTTGAAATGCTATAACTCTCTGAAAAGCATAAAATCTGAACAGCCTATCTATTTAAAAGAAACCTTTTATAAAGAATCCTGTGACAAATCCCTCAAAAAGCAGTCACACACATCATTTTATGTCATCTGGATTTGATACACATTTTCTAAGTAAAACTTCTCTACTCAAGACTAATATAAACAACAGAAAAATAAGATGTAAAATATCTTCCAGTAATATAATAAATATGACATATTATGAAAATGTGGTATAACTGGAGGAATATGATGTATCTGGTATGTTTTCACTACTGTTTATCCGTTTGATTTTGTGTGTGTAGGTTTATGTGTGCGTGTGTGTGTGTGTGTCTCTCATAAGGTCTCAGTCTGTTACCCCCACTAGAGTGCAGTGGCATCATCATAGCCTGCAACCGCAAACTCTTGGGCTCAGGTGATCCTCCTGCCTCAGCCTACCAAGTAGCTCATACTACAGGTAACCTCCACAGCACCTGGCTAGATTTTCTAGTTTTAGTAGAGGCAGGGTCTTGCTCTTGGTCAGGCTGGTTTCCTACTCCCAATCTAAAGTGATGCTCCCCAGCGGTGCCTGTGGCTCAAGGAGTGGGGCACTAGCCCCATATACCAGAGGTGGCAGGTTCAAACCCAGCCCCAGCCAAAAGCTGCAAAAAAAAAAAAAAAAAAAGATAAAGTGATGCTCCCACCTCAGCCTCCCAGAGTGCTAGGATTACAGGCATAAGCCACCTCCCTGGGACATGATTCCCATGTTTTTTTTTAATGAAATTTAGCAAAGCTTGGCAATACAATTAGAAAGCAGGCTGGGCGCCCATAGCACAGTGGTTACAGTACCAGCCACATGCCCAGAGGCTGGTGGGTTCAAACCCAGCCCAGGCCAGCTAAACAATGACAACTGTAACAAAAAAAAAAAAATAGCTGGGCATTGTAGCAGGTGCCTGCAGTCCCAGCTACTTGGGAGGCTGAGGCAAGAGAATCACTTAAACCTAAGATTTGGAGGTTGCAGTGAGCTGTGACGCCAGAGCACTCTACTGAGGGCAACATAACAAGATTCTGTCTCAAAAAACAAACAAAAAATACAATTAGAAAACAATGTTGTAGGGAGGCACCCATAGCTCAGTGAGCAGGGCGCAATATACCAAGGCTGGAGGGTTTGAACTCGGCCCAGGTCAGCTAAAACAACGACAATTGCAACAACAACAAAAAATAGCTAGGCGTTGTAGCGGGAGACTATACTCCCAGCTACTTGGGAGGCTGAAGGAAGAGAATCGCTTAAGCCCAAGAGTTTGAGGTTGCTGTGAGCTATGACGCCATGGCCCTCTACCCAGAGAGACAGCTTGAGATTCTGTCTCCAAAAAAAAAAAAAAAAGCAATGTTGTAAATAGAAGATTATTTTGTTTCTTATTACTTAACCCAGTGCCAAAAAAGTAGTTCATCAAATTGGCAAATGCCTGGAAAAAGAAGATTAATGAAATGGTTTATTCCTACCCCCATAGTCTTACCCAACCCCAACCTGATTTCCTCTCATTATGTCTATCACAGAGATTCAGAAAAAGGGAAGAATACGCAGGTTGAAGATGGATTTACAAAAATAAAATAATAATTATAATAGCACCCTAAAAGCAAGAAAAATGAATCTTTCATATATTCCCCACTCCAAACTACATAAAATTCTATATGCTGCACATTGGGCCAAATGTGTCACATCAACTTTTCATTCTTCACAATAATCTTATGTTGTAGGTATTAGCATCATCCCCAATTTACAGATGATGCAACTGAGGCTGAGAAAGATTGAGAAATTTGCCCCAGGGTGCCCACCTATTAAGTGGCAGAGAACCAAGAGTCTTGACTCTGAAATCCATACTATTTACACCCAGTAGTACACTACTTATTACTGGAGTGTAGATCAAAGGGTATTTGGTTCCAGATTCTGCTTCACCCCTTGGGCAAAGTACTTAACCTTGTTGAGCAGTTTGTCATTGGTAAATAAGGGCAACAACAGCTGTTCAGCCTTCTCCATAGTCTGGATGCTGAAAGAGTCAATTTATGCACAAATATAGCATAAAAACTACAGGGCATTATGTAAATATAAGATGTTGTTAATTTGAGCCAAAGCATCATGTATTTTTAATTCTTTCAAATGGTTTATGAACTTAAATATAAGTTCAATAGTAAATAAATAATTTTAACATTCTTAAACAAAAATGTAGGGGTCTCTTTATTTATTTTTTTGAGACAGAGTCTCACTGTGTCACCCTGGGTAGAGAGCTGTGGCATCCCAGCTCACAGCAACCTCAAACTCTGGGCTTAAGTGATTCTCTTGCCTCAGCCTCCAGAGCAGCTGCCGCTGGGACTACAGGCACCTGCCACAACTATTTTTTTTTTTTTTGGTTGCAGTTGTCATTAAGCAAAAACATCAGTGGCTGCCAGCAGTTTGGGGGAAGGGAGGGAGGGGTAAACAGGTAGAACACAAGGAATTTATGTGGCAGTGAAACTACTCTGTATAGGTCCAGGCGTCCTAGCTCATGTTTGTAATCCCAGCACTTCGGGAGGCTGACACGGGTGGATTGCCTGAGCTCCAAGGTTCAAGACCAGCCTGAGTAAGAGCAAGACCCCATCTCTTACCTGCAGTCCCAGCTACCTTGAAAGTTGAGGCAAAAGAATTGCTTGTGCCCAAGAGTTTGAGGTTGCTGTGAGCTATGACCCACAGCACTCTACCAAGGGCAAAAGTGAGACTCTGTCTCAAAAAAAAAAAAAAGAAAGAAACTACTCTGCACAATACTGCAGTGGCAGATACGTATCATTACACAATTGTCAAAACCCTAGAATGCACAGAACCAGAGTGAACCCTAATACAAACTCTGGACTCGGTAATAAAATCAGTTTTGAGACAGGTCCCCTAGCTCATTGGGTAGCGCACCTACCACATACACCCAGGCTGGCAGGTTTAGGTTCAAACCAGGCCTGGGCCAGCTAAAACAACGACAACTGCAACAAAAAAAAAAAAAAAAAAAAAAGCCGGGCATTGTGGCAGGTGCCTGTAGTCCCAGCTACTCGGGATGCTGAGGCAAGAGAATCACGTAAGCCTAAGAGTTTGAGGTTGCTATGAGCTGGGACACCACAGCTCTCTACCCAGGGTGACACAGTGAAACTCTATCTCAAAAAAATAAAAAGATCCCTAAAAATGTACTATAATATTACCTTTAGAAGAAAAAACTACCTCAAGAGACCATTCAAATAGATGTAGTTATGTAATGATGCCACAACTAACTGAGCAGGTCAAAATAACCAGGAACCAAGGCTGGGTATGGTGGCTCACCCCTGTAATCCTAGCACTCTGGGAGGCCAAGGCTGGTGGACTACTTGAGCTCACAAGTTCAACTAGCCTCGCTTGGTGCCTGTGGCTCAAGTAGCTAAGGCACCAGCCACATACACCTAAGGTGGCGGGTTGAGATCCAGCCCAGGCCCACCAAAACAACAATGACGGCTATAACCAAAAAATAGCTGGGCGTTGTGGCGGGCACCTGTGGTCCCAGCTACCTGGGAGGCTGAGGCAGGAGACTCGCTTGACCCCAGGAGTTGGAGGTTGCTGTGAGCTATGATGCCACAGCACTCTACCCAGGGGGAAAGCTTGAGGCTCTGTCTAAAAAAAAAAAAAAGTTCAACTAGAGCAAAAGACCCTGTCTCTACCAAAAGTAGAAAAACTGAGGCAAGAGGCAAGAGATCGCTTGAGCCCAAGAGCTGAAGGTTGCTATGAGTTATAACACCATGGCACACTACCTAGGCAGCGGTTCTTAGCCTGTGAGTGAAAATACATCCTGCAGGGCAGCACCTGTGGCTCAGTGAGTAGGCACCAGCCCCATATACCAAGGATGGCCAGTTCAAACCGGGCCCGGGCCAAACTGCAACACAGAAAAAACAAACAATGTTGTGGTGAGCACCTGTAGTCCCAGCTACTCAGGAGGCTGAAGCAAGAGAATCACCTAAGCTCAAGAGCTGAAGGTTGCTGTGAGTTGTGAT
>CAUYQV010144252.1:0-11495 GCA_963574575.1 Galagoides demidoff
TGTGGTCCCAGCTACTTGGGAGGCTGAGGCAGGAGACTCGCTTGAGCCCAGGAGTTGGAGGTTGCTATGAGCTATGATGCCATGGCACTCTACCCAGGGGGATAGCTTGAGGCTCCATCTCAAAAAAAAAAAAAAAAAAAAGAGAGCTATGTTGTGTGTCAAATACACTGGTCTGGAAGATTTCGTATCCAAAAATGATAATAATAATGAT
The DNA here is from genome assembly GCA_963574575.1 of Galagoides demidoff. Lineage (NCBI taxonomy): Eukaryota > Metazoa > Chordata > Mammalia > Primates > Galagidae > Galagoides > Galagoides demidoff. The sequence continues at coordinate 212 of CAUYQV010144252.1, forward strand.
AACGCAAAATATCTCAATATTATTTAAGGACCCGTTAAAAGGATATTGTTTAATCTACTGGGTTAAATAAAATAGATTATGAAAATTACTTTCATGGGGGTTCTTTTCACTTTTTCCTACCAGTGTGGCTATGGGAAAATTTTATATTTCATTCATGGCCTGTATTGTATTTTTCTCCAGCAGCCCAGCCTAGCCCTTTAGCTGACATCTCCCTCTTTACCAAGTGGTCAGGAAAAATCAGCCCTTTGGCAAACAAACTTTAAGCCTTGAACACCATCCTCCCTAGTTTTATTTTCCTGAAAGTAGTTATCTGTGATTAACATCGGAATTAATATTGACTCGGCCTTCTGCCGGCGATGCAGCCAGCCCCCTAACCTCAGCCATGGCCAAGGCAATTTGGGGGTAGGCCGGGAAAGCTTCAGGGTAGGTAGAGGGGTAGGACAGCCAGTACTGGTTTGTGGGCTTAGTGGTCCAGGCATTGACGCACCCTCTGCCTGCAGGTACCCAAGCTCAGAACGGAGGTGCCACACCCGTGGGGCCTGGAGCTTCAGGCCTCTCTGCCTCCACACTTCAACCTGCAAGGGCTGTGTGGTCTGGTACCGGAGGGCACACTGCTCGCAGCACCCTGGAGAGGCCCTGTGGTGCTAGTGGCTGAGGTACCAGAGCGCACTGTGACCCAGTGGCTGGAGGAGATTGGCGCGCAGCGGTCAGAGGAGTTCCTGCGGGCCACTGCTCTCCTGCTGCTGCAACTGAGCGCAGCCCTGGAGTGCTTGGAGGCACAGGGCGCGATCCTGGCTGAGCTGCGGCCTGAGAACCTACTGCTAGCGGCACCGCGGGGCTGTGTGGCCACGAAGACCCCGCGCTTGCTGCTGGCTGACTTCAGCTGCATCTGCCGGTGCCCTCCGGAAGCCCCGGGGACTCACGCGCCTCAGCTGGTCCGCCTGCTCCGCAGGCTGCTGGGCCCTGCCGCGCCTTTGGCCTCGCCTTTGGCCATGGGCCTGGAGCGCCTGGCCGCCCGGCTGCCCCATTCTCGGCCCTCAGCGGCCCGGACGCGAGGCGCACTACAGGCGCTGCTCTGGGGTCCTGGGCAAGAGCTATGTGGCCGCGGAGCCTCGCTGGGGCTCTGGTTGAGGGCCCGCCGCGCCCTACTGATCTTGCACCTGGCTGAACAGACGTCAGGTGGAGAGGCCCCAGGTCTCCAGGACTGGCTGTGCTGTGAGTACCTGGCCGAAGCCACCGAAGCCTTGCTGGGCCAGGCCCTGATGCTGCTGTGGGACTGACTCAGACCTGGAGAGGACACACCTGGTCAAGTCTGGAGGCCGATGAGCTGTCTCTAATGTCTGTCCCCTCCCATGCTGGGGGACTTATGCCCAGGGCTTCCCAAAAGTGCAGCAGCCCAGCCCTGGCCAGGGCACCCCTCTGATGCCAGGACAACCACCCTCTTCCAAGGGTACACACCCTCTGCCAATCAATATCTGTCTGAATATATTCTGCCTTCCACCAAAAGTCACAAGGCTAAGGCCTGTCACTGTCTCAGAGTGTGGATGTTGTCTTTTTTGTGCTCGGTCAGCGGCATTTTTTTTCTTTGTTTTGGTTTAGCAGGTCTAGACCAGGTTCAAACCTGTGGCTGGCACCCTAACCACTGAGCACGGGTGCCTCAGGCCTACCAGAGGCACTTCTGTCCCTGGAGCAACTCCTCATTCCGAGGACAGCATGACTATTCCAGGCCCTGGTGGAGAACTGCGTTGGTCCTCATGAGCAGGGATGGGGTTCCCTAGAATCTTAGACACCCAGCCCACCAGTGGAAGTCTGGACTCACTGCCACCTCCCTGCTTTCTTACCACTCACTCTGAGCTCTCCCTGTGACACACTAAGCCTCCAAGTCTTTGTATAGGCTGTTTTCTCTACCAGGCTGTTCCACTCCTGCTTCCTCTAAGCAAATAAAGTCACCCCTCCTGGGCCCTCCATGGCTCCTTGCCCTGTTCTCCCTATCCCCCAACAGCATGTTATCACCACCTGGACATATTTATCCAATTTTATATCTGTTACCTTCCATGAGGCTGTGAGGCCCTTAAGGGTAAAGGCCAGACTTGGTACACAGTAGCTGTTCAATTAACAGTATGGTAGAATAAGCAAACAGGCAGAGATAAGACTCCTTAAGGGTCTCTGTTCATGTCTCTGAAATACAGACCCAGAAGCCTTGAGGGGTCCCACTGTCTTTGCTTGAGACCTTCTCCCTGGAGGTGCTCCCTCCAGCCAATCCCCCATGGGCAATCCTGTGGGATCTAACCCCCAGATATGACCAGGTCCCCCTCGTGCTCCATGGCTCTCAAGTGCCATCAGGACACACACAGGGCACCCCAAAGGCTCTAAACTATCTCTAGCCAATCCTTCCTGCCCTGCCACATTGCTCATCCGTGGAAGTACTTTCTGGTTGCCAGGCCTTTGCCCATGTTGTGAAGAACCCTTCCCTTTACTCTGGTTCAGGCTCCTATTCATCTTTCAACATCTTGGTTCCAGAGCCCTTTCCCTCCATTCGCATTGCAGAAAAGGGCTCTAAGTGTCTATGTCCAGCTCTGTCCTTCCAGCCGACCTGACCATAGCTCCCTCCAGGTCTGTCCCCTCTCTGTCCCTGCGTAAGGGGCCTCATTTTCCAGCCTGTCCAGCCAAAGCCAGGCCGCAAATGGTGTTCTCGGATGCGGCCGGTAGGGGGCGCTGCAGTTACGCGGGTCGCAGAGGGATCGGGACCGGAAGTTTGTCCAGGAGGCCTCTAGCTAGTGCGCGGACCCGGGTACATTTAGCGTTTGCTATGCTGCGGGCCTGCGGCACCCTTGCTCAGTTGACTCTCCACTAAGGCTCCGGGTGCTACAAGGGCCCCCAGGAATGACTAGAGGACCCAAGAGTTACAGGATCAGGCACACCCCCCCTAGACTCCTGGCTCCCAGATGCATACCACAGCAGGTTATGTCCCAACTGGGCACCAGATGCTCCAGGACCTAGTTAACAGGAAGGAGGCAGGGCCTAAGAGTCAGCAGGCCAGACCATTCTACCCACCTCTACCCAGAGGGGTGATGGGGTCAGGGAGACTGAAGGTGAGGCATAAAGGTGGTAGAGAATTAGAAAAGGCAGCCCTTACACTAGAACCCTGGGTATGGGTAGAGGTAGTCAAGCCCTTAACTTAGGGCTATAGGCCCACTTCTAGAGACCCACAGATACCATAAGACCCTCACATCACCAGCCAACACAAGGTCTTGGAAGTGTAATCACTTTTATTCGAATTTTTGAGAGCAAAAGAAGGGTACATTATTAATACCTATCTTTCCAAGTTGAGACCTATGACTGTTTCCAAAAGACTTCAAATAAGAAACTTCTCCTCAAATACAAGGATAATCTGAGTCATCTTAAACCAGCAATAAAAAAGTAAAATATAAATTTTTATTTAGAATTAAAGCAAATACTTCAGTATCACAAACACAATATTAAACTTCAAGAAATATACCGCTAATTTGGAGTGAGCATTTATTTGCACAATTACAACATGCGGACAAACCCAGAAGAGATGAACAAGTCTGACATTTCCACCCCAGCATAGCAGTGGCCCTCCAACCCCACAGCAACAGCAGGGACTGCCAGGGAGGGGGCTCCGACCTCCAGCCCCATCTCCCAGGAGCACAAGACCAGCAGGCCACTGCTACTACTATTCTTCCTCACCAGAAGACTCTCTCTCAAAAGTGTAGGCCATGAAGCAAGCGTCGGGTCTCTTGGGGACGAGGGGATGCCCCGGTCTCACAATCTCAAAGCCCAAAAAGCTGAAGGTGCGGAGCAAGGCAGCTGTGGGGTAAAGGCTGTCAGGGCCCACAGGGCTTGGGCAGGCTTTATCAAGCCCCCAGGGCATAGCAGACCTAGAAACTAGGCAGGGAAGAGGGGGCAACCCCCCTCACCTAGTAGGTGTTTGATGGGTGTCACTTACCTCTGTCCTCTCGGTTCTTGTGGAAGCAGATGAAGACATGGTCGGATTGGAGCTGCTCCTCTGCAAACTCGAGAAGAACTGCGAAACTACAGCACAGGGTCCTCAGCAGCAGCCCCTCTGCCAATGCCCTGTCAACACACCTCCTACCTGGTGTCTTATTTACTGAGAGTAAACAAGCCTGGCTTGTTCTCTAAGGAGGGTGTCCTGGGCACCACAGAGTGCTGAGCAGTGTCCTTGGCCCCACCAACACCCCATGGTAACAATGTACTGGGGCACATCATGAGTAACACTATTTAAAAAGCAAGTCCCCTCCCAATAAAACACCGGTGGCAATGTCCTCACCTGTCTTTGCTCCCCTCGGGCAGTGCGCCGCCAGGGATCTCGATGTACAGGCTGCGGCCACTCAGCACTGCTCTCCAGGTAATGTGTTTGGCATCTGTGAGCCTGGACTGGACATTAAGAATCCTCGTCTTGTTGTTAGACGTTAATTCCTCTGTTACATTCAGCCGATTATCCTGTTGAAGAAGAGAGTCACTAGAAACCCCACTCTGGCAGTGGGGGTGAACCCCCCCTCAAAAGGTTAAAAGTAAACACAGGCTGGTGGCAATTTAGAAGAAGCAGTAAAAGGCAGAGAGAATAACCAAGACTACCCAGCAGTGCCACAATTAGGGCCTGAATGAGGGAGGCTGGGGTACAGGGCAGGTGGGAAACCCCATCTGAGGCTTGAATGGGAGCTTACAGAGCTCCTTGCTGCTGCTGAGAACAAAACAGGTGCACAGAGACACTATGGGTAATGTTGTAGCACAGCAGCAGGTCAGGGACACTCATTCCACCACCACCCCCCCAAGGCAGGGTGCCCTAAGAGCCCCTGATACTTACAGAGTACAATAAGTTAGCTGAAAGACTGTGATCCCACTGGCTATTCCCTCGCCCACCTGGGATCTTCAGGGGTGGGTGAGGGACATCAGGAGCACCACCGAGGCCCCGGACCCAGGTTACTACAGCAATTGAGGGAGACCCTGGAACTACAGAAAGTGATCATCAGGACAAAGTACCTACTCGACAGAGAGTCAAAGAGGAATTTTCACCCTTCTCAGTCTTGGCCATCACCCACTGCCCACTGCTCTGGTTGGGACCCAGCACTCCCCATATACACGCTCCCCCCCCCCAAGGGCAGCTCCTACAAAAAGAGGCAAGCAGCCTTTACAGCGACTTCCCAAGGATCACACTCTCCTCAGTGAAGGCCTGTTCCCAAGACTACCACCAAGATTCAGTCTCTCCCAAGCCCAGCCCCCTACTCAAGTTTCACTTCCCATTTGGCACAGTAGTAGGCATCTGAAATTCTGGCTTCTCTGGGGCACCAGTCACTTTTCTGGAGAAGCCCCTCTGCCACAAACCTCCCGCTGTCTAGACACAACCCGAGTGGGACTCGGGCCGTCCGCACCCAACCCAGCAAAGGACAGCGCGCTAGCCGGCCCCTCCCGCACCCTGGCCCTCCCGGTTGCGTCATCTCAGCAGACGCGGCCCTAGAGCCCCGGGGGAGATTTTCACAATCGCGCAGCCGACGACGCCAGCAGCCATTTGCTGCGCGGCGTAAACAGGCCCCAAAGTCGCCTCCATCTTGCACCGCTCCCACCCGGCCCCGAACCACGGCTTCAGGCTCCTGGCCCCAGGGGCTCATCAACGCCGACCTTGGGCAAAGAAGCCCCTCGGGGAAACGCGGCTGCGACACTGCGAGCCACACGACCACCACCAACACATCGGGCACCGGCGCCCCGGAAACGGTATCGACACCAGGCTCCGAGAAGATTGTTCAAACGCCTTGGGCTCCCTGGGGAGCCTAGGCCGTTCACACCGACTCGTTTAAAACCGAGCCCATAAGGGCGATCGCGTCCGGGTACTGCGTTTAAGTTTGTCCACTTAAGAGCTTCAGCCCCTGCAGCCAACGCTCCTCGCCGCTACAAAAAAGTGCAGATTCACGGGACCGGCGGGCCTCACTCGGCCTCGGGCCAGCTCCAAAGCTCGCCCCGCCCCCAACCTATTTCCTCATTCTGTGTCCCCGACCGTGCCCAAATTCGACTATCTGTTCCCCTCAACCTGACCTCCGACTCCATCCCCATCCCAAACCCAACTCCCCATCCCGCGCCTCCCAAACCTAACCCCCAATCGCACACATCTTTTCCAAATCAGACCTCCCTGGTGCGTAACCCCAAACCCAATCTCCCTAGTGCGCCGCCAGGCAGAAGGAGACCTCGGGACCGGCCCCACCCCCACCCTGGTCGAGAATCCGCCACTGCGCGATCGTGGCCTTGACAAAAAGGCGGATGTCGCGCTCCCGGGACTTATCTGACGCCCCAAAGAAGGCCCCCCGCCCCACAGGCCTGCACGGCCGGCGCTTCTGGAAGCTTCGGGCGGGGGCGGGGCCCCCACCTCTCGCTGCTGCAGCCGCCGCGGCTATGGAGACTGAGGAGCGGCATGATGAGGGTAGCGTAGACGGTGGCGCTGGCTTTATCCCCTTCCTTCTCTCTGGCGAAGCAGTGGCTGTTGAGGATCCGCTGCAGGGAGGATTTCACCATCCGGCCGCTGGGGTCCGAAACCAGGAAAACCTCCGCTGCGCCCCTCCGCGCCGCCGCCGCTATTCGCCGTTCGCAAAATGGCGCCGTCGCCGCCGGCCGCATTTATAGGCGCCACGCTCAGGCCACGCCCCCTACGCCTCCGGGAACGCGGCCGCACAAGGGGGAGGATCCGCGGAGCGGTCGCAAAAAAAAAAAAAAACGGGCGCTCCCGCCCTTCCCGGCTTCTTATTGGTGAAAGGAAAGAGGGTCGAAATCGGGGCGGTGCAGATGATTGGTCAGTACGCCTCGAACTTCGTCCCTCCCGCGAGCGTCCTCTGGCGCGCGGGGGCCGGGCTGCCGTGTACTGGGTACGTGCGGCGCACACCCGCCCTGCTCCGCCCCCACAGTTTAGCCTTGGGACTGGATGCAGTAATGGGGGCCTGTTATTGGGGGAGTGGGGTCCTCGCGGTGGCCTAAAGTCCGTCATCTTCCCCATTGCCCTCGCTAAAGGTCTCTTCACCCCGCAGGGCCTTCTCCAGGGGAACTTGGGGCAACAAAGGCATGGGGGTAGTCCACATCGCCCATCCACCCATAGGAGAAAATTATTTTCTGCAATAACCTTGTAACAGTCGATAGTAATTATAGTTTTGTTGAGTTGGTCTTTCAGTTTTTGTCTTTTTGGAGACAGAGCCTGACTACGTTGCCCTCCTTAGAGTGTTGTGGCGTCACAGCTCACAACAACGTCCAGCTCTTGGGCTTAAGCGATTCTCTTGCCTCAGCCGCCCAAGTATCTGGGACTACAGACGTCCGCCGCCACAACGCCCGGCTACTTTTTGTTGTTGTTGTTGCAGTTGTCATCGTTGTTTAGCTGGCCTAAACCAGGCTCGAACCTGCCTCCCTCGGTGCATGTAGCCAGCGCCGAAGCCACTGTGCTATGGGCACCGAGCCTGGACTTTCAGTTTTAAAACAGCTATTTTTTCCTGAGATAGGGCTAATGAGAAAAACAATTTTTAAAGAAGGGGGAAAACCCACAGCATACAGCATACATTTGTTTTAAAAAGAGAACTTTCAATGTTAGAGATACTATCCAGATTTGGGGGCCGGGCACGGTGGCTCATGCCTGTAATCCAAGCACTCTGGGAGGCTGAAGCAGGTAGATTGCTTCAGCTCACATGTTTGAGACCACCCTGAGCCAGAGCCAGACCTAATCTCTAAAAATAGCTGGCGCTGTGAGTGGGGCCTGTAGTCTCAGCTACTTGGGAGGCTGAGGCAAGAGAATTGTTTGAGCCCTAGAGTTTGAGGTTGCTGAGAGCTGTGACTCCCATGACACTCTACCGAGGGCAACATAGTGAGACTCTTTTTTTCTCAAAAAAAAAAAAAAGGGTACTATCCAAATTTACAATTCAAACATAAATTTTGCTCCTTGCAGATTAAGTCAGAAAGACTTTTCCTGTGTGAACTTAAATTTGCCCCTCTGGGCAGCAACAAAACTTTACTCCTGGGAGTTAAAATTCAGAAACACAATTCATATGTAAGCTGAAATTTGGATCTGCCAATAAAAAATATTCCTTTTGCAGTTATATTCGATAAACTATTTTGGGTGCAAACTAAAATTTGAACTTACCAAGCAAAGATACTTTACCTCCTGATTAAATAAAAAGAAATACTTCATGTATGAAGTAGAATTTGCATTTAATAAGCAAAAATATAACTCTGCGGTTAAATACAGGTACATATTTTGTGTGTACACTAAAATTTGGACTTACAAAACAAAAATATTCCACCTTGAAATTCTATTCAATAAAATAGTTCATATTTCATTATATGCATTAAATTTTGCTCATTCCGAGCAAAAATACTCCCTGCATGGCAGCGCCCATGACTCAGTGGGTAGGGCACTGGCCACATATACCAAGGCTGGTAGTTTGAACCCAGTCCGGGCCAGCTGAGATCAACAATGACAACTGCAACAAAAAAATGGCTGGGTGTTGTGGCAGACTCCGGTGGTCCCAGCTGTGTGGGAGGCTGAGGCACGAGAATGGCTTAAGCCCAGGAGTTTGAGAGTTTGAGGTTGCTGTAAGCTGTGACACCCTGGCACTCTACCAAGGGCCACATAGTCAGACTCTGTCTTAAAAAAAAAAAAAAACACAAAACTCCTTGCAGATCACAGTTAATAGTTTTAATTTTTAAGCACAAATAGAAACTCCAACAAGTTAAAGGTAGGATTGAGGTGACCGCTTGATTCTAGGTCTTTAGAATCTCTGTCTCTCATTTTATTTTGAACCTACTGCATTTGAGTTAGAGACACTAACTTTTCCTCAAAGGGACCTGGAATGATTAGGAGTGATTACAAACCCACAGAAATTTGGCAGGGTGCAGTGGCTCATACTTGCAAACCAAGCACTCTGGCTAGGTCAAGGTGGGAGGATTACTTGAGCTCAGGAGTTCAGAGGCCAGCTTGAGCAAAAGGGAGACTCCATCTCTACAAAATAAAATAAAATAAAATAGAAAAAACTTGCTGAGCATTGTAGTGGGCGCCTGTAGTCTCAGTTATTTGAGAGGCTGAGGTTAAGAGGTTTGCATGAGCCCAAGGGTTTGAGGTTGCTGTGAGCTATGATGCTACAGCACTCTACCCAGGGCGACAAAATAAGCCTGTGTCTTAAAACACACACACACACACACACACACACACACACACACACAGACACACACGCACGCACGCACGCGCGCACACACACACACACACACAAGTAACTTACTCCGCAATAGGCCAGGCCGAGTCCCATGTATCTCCAAATTACTTTCCATGTGGACTGAAATATTTATTAAAAGATACCTTTAAAAAATGTCTAAATTGGGGCAGTGCCTGTGGCTCAGAGGAGCAGGGCACCGGCCCCATATGCCGGAGGTGGCGGGTTCAAACCCAGCCCTGGCCAAAAAAAAAAAAAAAAAAAAATTCCTGACCTCAGGTAATCCACCATCTTCCACCTCCCGGATTGCTAGGATTACAGGTGTGAGCCATAGCTCCTGGACTTTTAGTGAACTTTATAATTGTTTTAAATTTTTCCTCTGAGATGGCATGCTTTTGTGGTGAGGACCCACTTCCCCCAGCCCCCACTGAGGTAGATTCATATCTTAGTTATTATTTAGGTCTGTTTCTTAAGGCTAGAAACACCTCCAGGTTTCATAATCTGTTTTTTGACCTCTTAGTAGCTCCCTGGAGCTTGATTGGGGACTGAGCGTTTGGAATCTGGAGCTGCCAATAGCTGACTCTTGGTCACTAGGTCACACTTTGCTTACCCGGAAAAAACTCAAGCCAGAAAGTGACAGAAGTCACAACTTGACCCCTAGCATGGGGGTGTGGTGGGGGTGGGGCCAGACTGTGTGGCCATGAGCTGGTGCAGAGCCTGATCTAGTTGGGTATCTAAGAGCTTCTCCACTGCTGGACTCATCTCCAGGGAGGAAATCTGGGCCACATCCAGGCCTTTGTAGGCCACATGGAACCCATGGAAGCCTGGAGTCCAAGACTTTGGGCAGGGAGGGCCCTATCTGCACTAGCAGGGCTGTACAGTTGCTGCCAAGCCAGGCTTTACTTGGAAATTGTTGTGGGTAGAAATAAAAAAAAGGAACTTCTTGGTAAAAAAAAAAAATAAACCAGAGCAGCCAAAGAGAGATGTGTGGAGGGTCAGGAGCTGGTGTTCAGGGAAGTCACTGAGAGGGTCTCAGGGTTCCTGAGGGATCTCAGCTCTGGGCGGGGATGTGGGGGCACTTTCCTGTCATGCAGAGGGGCAGCAGGGGCACAGGCAAGTGGGAGGACTCTGATGAGAAACATTTTTCTGTGCCTCATGCCACTCCTATAGACTATAAACCCTGGAGCCAGACCCAGAACTCGTTCAAGATTTCTTACAACACCCAGAGGCTGGCTATCACATCTAGGTTATTGAGCATTCACTATGTGGGTGTTGACACAGAAATTAATTCCCACTGTCGACATTCAGGCCTGGGGTCAGGTGCAGTGGCTCACCCCTGTAATCCTAGCACTCTGGGAGGCTGAGGCAGGTGGATTGCACTGAGCTCAAGAGTTCAAGACCAGCCTGAGCCAGAGTGAGACCCCCCCCCATCTCTACAAAAATAATAAAAAAAAAATTCAGGCCTGGATCATTCTCTGGGCTGGGGGCATCCTGGACCCTGCAGGGTGCTGAGCAACATCCCTGGCCTCATACCTCCATTCTGGGAGGTCCCCCCAGTCTTAACAATCATTGATGTCCCCAGACATTACCCAGCATCCTCTGGGGACAGAATAGCCCCCAGCTGAGGACTTCTACTGGTCACTTAGGGAAAGAGTTTCCTAAAGAAATGGAGTGGGGGGTGGTGCATGAGAGCTTCCAGCCCAGCCAAGTCTAGGGGAACCTTGTCTACTCCCACTGCAGCAACTCACCTCCTCTCTGTGTCTAACTTGTGAGCTGCCTTCAAATGCTGTGAGATTATTTGAAGGAGAAGCTTCCAAATTCATCAGGCCCTATTGGATAAACCAGGAGTCCTCAAACTACATCCCACAGGCCACATGCAGCCTGCCAAGGACATTTATCCGCCTGCTGGGTGTTTTTGCTGCCACTGTCTGTCCTGTTTAGCAGCCAACTCATCCTGGCCCCGTAGCCTTGCCCTCCAACAGTCTGAGGGATAGTGAGCTGGCCCCCTGTTTAGAAAGTTTGAAGACCCTTGCTCCATACCAAGGCTGGAAGTAGTTTGTTAGGCATTG
>CAUYQV010144255.1:0-10490 GCA_963574575.1 Galagoides demidoff
CAGGGGTACAAGTGAAACTCTCTAAGAGTAGAATCAGAATGTTTTAAAACTATAACTGAGAAAATGACATGAAGGCTGTGTTGATCAGTTTGATGGAAGTATTTCGGATTGCATGCGAAAACCCCACATTGTACCCCAGAATTATATTAATGTACATAGTTACCATTCAATAAAAAAAAAAGAACATAATTATGGAACTATTTTATCCCTAATATAGACAAATCCTTCTTGGAGGTAGAAATATATTTTGGTATTTATTGAAAGTTGAATAAAGAAGCACATTTTATAAATCTCAGTTTAAAATAGTCCCTTACACTTCACTTGCTTCTTGCTTTCACCAAATGATTATGGGTTTGACAGACACAGGGAGAAAAGAACATTTCCAGGACAAGAACTACAGATAGGGCGCTTGTGCATAATCTGATCTTACCTAATTCCTCCCAGCGAGTAAGGAAAGCCTTTGTATCTCCTTTATACCCATGAAGACATTGAGTTCTAGAAGGTTTGAGTAAATTGCCTAACTTAGAGATACAGACGGTGCCCGTAGGCCAAACTGCTTTTTACCCTGATACTACAGGACGGTGGGAGATTTTTTTGCTAGCATGAGCACAGACAATATGCAGAGTACTGCAGCGAGGCAAGATTAAACAATAAAGAGGCAGGTAAAGTAAAACGTCAACCCATTAACTAATTTGCAAATTTATTCTGCAGAACTTATCATTGTTATGGTTAGATGAATAACTTTCTACATTTTTCAGTGTCTAGACAGGAGGAGTAACAAACTGTGGCCTGGCCAAGATTTGCCCACATACATGTTTTGCTTGGCTAACAACATATTTGAAAGCATTTAAATGAAATTAAAGCATTCAACATACACCCAAGAATATACATTAATGAATCTTATCCACCCTGTCATTAAAAAATCGAAATACCTGATGAAATGATTCTGCATGGCCACCATCACGTGTGCTGCAAGGAAGCTTGTCAATTCTCCCAACCCTCCCCTGCTGCCAAGCAGAACCGCGGACAAGGGTCAGCTGTCCCAGGTCACATCTGGCCTGACGTGTCTTCATTGGTTCCTGGGAATATTTCGAGTTTGTAACCCAAGTGTTTTTTCATTAAGTTCCCTTTTCTACTTAATATTCTATTAGAACTACCTCTCCGCATCTTCCCTTGGTTTCTTAAATACCTGCTGAGGAGGCCACGGTTTGGATGTACCATGGTTTATCCGACTGTTCTATGACTGATGAACAGATGGCATGTTTCCAATTTTTTCTGCTGAAATTCTTTAACGACCATCCTTATAAATATATCTTCACCACTTGTGTTTATGTTTAAGTACGATAAATTCCTCGAGGTGGAATTGTAGGGTGAACAAGGTGTGCACATCATAGACTCTGATGGGCTGTCCAAATTGCTGCCCAAATTGCCCTCTACAGCCTGTCCTCAGTGTACCTGTGTGAGAGAGCATCAGAGCTTCTGCTCCCCAGAGCCTTGTAAGTAGCACAGGTCACACATTAATACACACTCCAATTCTGGGACCATATCGGGGAAGGCATGCATTTAAAACAACAACAGAAATACGGTACTGTAAACTAAAAGAAAATCGCCTTCAGAAGAGGTACGTCCACAGTGAGTGTTACTCAGGACGTCAGTGTGAACCACAGCACACCGCCCTTCACCCTCAGGTGAGGCAGTGAATGAAGAAGCCGTGGGGAGCTGTGCTTCACCTGCCTGAGACCATCCTTGGGAAATACAATGAAGACGACGTTTGGAAAAATCAAGTCTTGTCCTGTGAAATTATACCCAGTGTGGCTTTTTAATTGTTGCTAGCTTTTGTCCCATTGTTTGAATGTATTTAAGGGGAAAAAAAAAGTCTCCTGAGAAGGAAATATAATAAATGCCATTTAGGAAACACAGAGATATAAATATAATTATGAAAGGAATGTGTTATTTCTGCTAATTACTGGTGGAAATCTAAAAAGGAAATTAAGGCTTTTTTAAACCCATCAAAAACTGCTCACTTTACAAAGAATAAATCCTGCTTAAACCTAACATCAAGTGAGAATTTGGGAAGATTCATTTGACATGCATCTCCCAAGAGAAAAATAAAAAGTGTCTGAGCATGAGAGTGTTTATGAATGTGAACCCAGAACTCAGTGAGACCGTCAATCTAGATATTGTTCTTTATCAGCAAAAATCGCTTCTGTCCTTTTGTACATTTTGTTCTTAACAACTACTTTTAAGCAATCTGTATACATCTCCCTCAGATAGAACATAGAGATTGGGTCTTACTTTCCTTAACGTTTAAATGAGTGTCACTTCATTTTCAGGAAATAAATTGCTTGTTTAGGTGACCAACTCCGCCAAAAACAAAGCCCGATCAGTGTCGTATAAGAACACCTTCATGACAAAGATTACAAGATAAGGCCTTGAATTTTCCTACACTGAAATGGAATCGACTTTGACATGTACTCTGAAGCATTAATTTTCTTAATATGCTCCATTTTTACTTTTCAGCACTCACACCTCTGTGAGTAGTTAATGATAATAAATGCCTGTGGTCCACTTTACAAGAGATTTAATGCAAAGAATCAATATATCTCTTAGGTCTATCCTTGACCTGCCAAGAGAATATTTCAAAGAGAATATTTATTTTCCTTTCATACCTTTTGCAAAATGAATAGGATTTTTTAAAATCTATAGAAATAAAAACACCTTTTTGGAAACGAGAACAAGTGTTAGGTTTACCAAAGTCCTTTGCTTAAAGGACTTTGAAAGTTGAGATATTCTGATTTATTGAATTATAACATTATAATTATTATTATATTATAACATTAATCCATTTCTCGAATATTTATTAAAGATCTGCTCTGCATTATGACCTATGTAAGGTATTGTAAATGATATTAGGAAGAATCAGAAAGTTCTTCTTTTAGATCTGAGTAGGTATTTATGTAGGTAAAAATGAACAAGCCCCCAAATTATGGACAAAACCAGCAGCAACAACAACCAAAAAGACCCCTGGCAAGTAGCAAGCTCTCCGCTCAGTGTCAGCACCATCTGCTTTGTTCTGCTTGAGCTCATGAAGAGCTTGGGCCTTGCAGCGAGCTGACGAGCTGACCGGGGAGCAGCTGCTCACATCCGTACTACAAACATTTTCATGTTCCCCATCATCCCAAACTAGCTCTCAAAGACGTTAAAGCACAGTTAGGTTCTCAAAGTCACCAAGAACTGACCAGCCAGAGTCAAACGAGAGAGAGGTCAGTGCACTCGCTGCATCCTAGACGTCCAACAGTTGTGGGGGCTGAATGAATAAACGAACTTTATGCTACATTGTTTCAAAAAATACCTGCTGAAAATGAGTTGATTTATTATTTTTATCCTAGGATGAAATAAAAAACATGGGGAATAAATTAAAGATGACAATTTTCTCAGGTTGTTCCATGTCCAGCGGCAGAACAGGGGTCAGCAAACGACAGCCCAAAGACCACAGACCTCGGGCTGGTGTTCCAGGGAAGTTTAATTGAAGGCATCACACCCACTTGTTTACCTTCAGCCCAAACTATTTACGGTCTGTCCCTTCATTCATACACTCTGCCTCCAACTGTGTTGCAGCAACAGCCATGGCAACGTTCATTCACTAATGCTGATGATTTTTTTAAATAAATGAATGCCAAATGGAGGAGGCAAAGTGGGAAGCATCAGTAGGACCTGCCTCGTCTGAGTCTCTTCATTTCATTGTATCATTTCCCGAACTAGTTTGGGATGGGAAGTTACTAGAGGTAACAACCTCCTGTCAGATATTTCTGTGGGTTCCCCCCACCCCCCGCAGTTTTTGGCTGGGGCTGGGTTTGAACCTACCACCTCTGGTGTATGGGGCCGGCGCTCTACTCCTTTGAGCCACAGCGCCACCCCCTGTCAGATATTTCTAATAATCTTTAAGACATTGTTATTCTTATTCTGAAGCAACCCACAAGCTAAGAGCCCGATTTCTCTTATTTTAATCCTTTATTTGTTGATCATTTTTAAGGATGAGACTATTGCTTCTTGGCAGAACCCTCACCCAAATCACTATTGCCAGCACATATGAAGCATTTTTAGGGAATATTGCTCTATTTTTTTTTTTATTTAAAAGAAATATAACTGCCACAGAGAGTGTGGACATTTACATTTAAAGATAGTAATGACAGGGAGATTCCTTGCCAGACATCAAGGTTCAAGGGTGTATATAAAGTGTATTATATTGCAAAATGGGAGTGAACTTGGTGGTTGGAACACTGTCTATCCTACTGTGGTGTTTTTGCAAGGAGCCCACAGACCCTGGGCCTCCACAGTCACCCAGGATATTTATTTAAAGTGCTGATTTCCAGGTTGTGTCCAAGTCATAATATCAGCATATTTGTGGTGGAGCTGTGGATATAAATGTTTACATCCTTCCCTGCCGGTAGTTTGTATGATTTATTATTAAAATACTAGAGATCAGGAAGATCAGCAGATTTCTCAGGGAAGAGAACCCCAGGGCCACGTGTCCGTGATATTCCTATTTCCTCTGAAGTTGCTTATCATCAAAATGCTGGGGACATGCGCCCTTGGGTAAGGTTAGGGAGGCTTTGCAAGCAGATTACTGCAGCTCTACAAGAAACGCAAAAGAACGGCTTGCATGTGTCATAGCTGTCTCACGACCACAATTATAACAAATCGAAGAAATTAAAGAAATTAGCAGAAAAGCCCTCAACTCCACTTCCCACATTTTCGTACGGTTCTCTTGAGTTGCTCAGTCCTAGACTTATTCACTAAACTTAATCAGATTTTAGTTTCTTGCTCATTATTTCATAAATATTTATGTTGCCTTAAATAGTGCGATACTTCATTATTCTGTATTTTCTAATCCTTCACTATGCATGGAGGAGAGAAAAGGGTTTTGTTTGATTGTACATTGTGGGACATGGTGAGGATAATTAAAGCTATGTTAGTAAGTGCATGTCATGTTTGATGTATTAACAGACAATGTCATATAGATACTAACATGTGTATCAAGGAGCCTTCTTCACGCCCTTGTGAAGAACCACAGGTGTCACGGGGGGAGTCCTGACTGGAACGAAGCTATTCTACCTTCTTCATTCTGATTGCCCGTGATGGCGTCTGTGCCCAGAGGTGTGATCTGTAGGCTGAACCACAGTTTCGAGGTCATGTAGGATGGAGAAATAGTGGCTGAACAATGAAACAGATAAGAGACTGTAGAGTGTGCTTGTGTCACTAATCCAATAGTCTCAGGGAGGAATTTTCTTGCAGCCCTGAGCTGTAAGATAACAGTCCAAACAACAAGAAGATGCAGAACTTGTGTTAACAAGAGGAAAATGTTTCCAAGTGGAGAAAGTGGTAAAAGTAGCAAATCTTCAAAGTCCCAGAAGGAGCCCAGATATTTTGAGCCTAAATTAGAAGATGGTTGGAGTGAGTTCCTCTGAGCTGAGTGTGTGTCCTGGAGGAAAGACGTGTTCATATGACCAGTGATGAGGGATGGGTGTCCAGGGAGAACTGTAGAGAACTGAGGGGATGCTCCTGTGTAGATTCAGAAAAGAAGCAGAATGGCATAAAAGCTTGGGGACAAAAGTTAGTGGTGCTGGGGATTACTCCTTCAACAAAAGGTCAGAGTGAGTTCAAGAACAAGGCCAGGAAGAAACCCAGAATTTAGACACGGGATTAGACTAGATGATCAGCTAAAGAAATTAAGAAGGTTCACATTCTTGAGGTCAAATATAAGATTAGGTAGATGTTTCCTCAGAGGGATGCCTGGGCCACCAGAAGGTCAGTGGCTCCCGGGGGTATACGGATGGGTGTCTACCTGCAGCCAACCTGGTGGGCTGATCCCCAGATGGGACACATCCCATTGGTACAGAGATCTCTGTGGTTGTCATAAAGCTTTTCCCAGTTTTGAGGGTTGCTTTCAGGTTAAATATGTGAAAATAGAAAATCAGAGCAGAGAATGTCTGGGTAAGTCTTGCAGCAGCTGAAGAAGAAATGTAACTTCATCAAATTTGTAATTTCATCAAACCCATCCTATGTCCTGTGGCCATAATAAGCACGCAGTAATTACTTTTGAGGAAGAATATAATCATTGTTCCATGCCTTCTCTTAGGAGCAAAAATTAGTTATGTCTTTGCATATGTTCTGTTCTAAATTCAGCAGAGGTAGCCTGAGGAGATGAGATGTGTCACCTTTAATGAAGAAAAACTGAATAAAGCCATGTGGGTTTCTGATTATATAGATAGATAATTATATACATGTATATAGCATATTGATACATATTGATTATATAGGTATATACTGGAGATACTATTATATAGGAGCTATATTATAGATATATAGATTATATATAAAAACAATCTTCACAGAAACTTAAATATAGGAAGATTCATAAAGTATCAGAATCATCTTAAAATCCATACTCCCAGTCCCATTTAATACACACTTGATTAGACTATTTGATTATAGTTGTATAATTTTAATACTTTCAAAGGTATTTTTAAATAACTCAACATTAGTTGCGGGAAACCACAAGGCAATCCAGTTCTGATCTTAGGGAGGAACCAGGCCCAGGCTGAGTAGCTCTGAAGATAAAGAAGTCTTGCCACTGTGAGACCTCAGACCTGCTTCTGCTGTGTCCATCACTTACATGCGCGAATTTACATTATGGTCCAAAATCCGGTCTTGATATCAACACTGGTCAATCTATTGCTTCTTTTCACGTATTTCTCCCTGCTACTGCTGGGCTGTGGCGTGGCAGAATGACTTGTCTGGAGAAGCGTCACATGTACAGAATAATTAAGTGGCTTTATGGTTGATTATTCTACTCATGTGGGTGTGAGATAGGGTGTCTGCCGGCAGCCGACCTTGGTGGGCTGGTCCCCAGATGGACCTGGGAGGAGGCCTGTGCTCCTCTGTAGTGAACACTCACGCATTGCTTCCGCCGAGCTGCTTCCCTGGCCCCCTCTTCTGAGCTCTGTCAAGGTCAGTGGCTTCTGAAAGTCGTCCTCTTCTCCCTGCCCTCTTGTGCCAGATGAGTGAAGTCTCTCTGGGCTATTCCCAAAGAAGCTTTGGTTGCTGCTCAAAAGTAATAGGTCTGCTCCTCTCATGGTACATTGACTGAGGATTGGAGAGCAATCAAATGTATCATGAAGAGTGGTGAGCCTGATTCAGAGGCAAGTGAACAGAGGGAAGGTGCATTTCCTCATCATGCTCCCTTCAGAGACCTTGCTGGGCAGTCTGACTGACTGGGTCGCCCTGAGTCCATCGGCCATCTCCAGTTTAACTTTAAGCCACTCCATTCCTTAAATATAACAAATATTCCATCTCTTTAACAATTACATTATTTAAATATAGTTCTTATTAACTTTTTTCCCATTTTTAAAACCTTTTTATATCAAATTTTAAGGTAAACATTTTCAAGTTTATTTAAAAGGGAGGAAACAAACAAAATCTTTTGCTAAACTCCACTCCAGTCGGCCCTGGAACAACACAAATTTGAGCTGTGCACATCCACTTATATGCAGTTTCTTTTTGCAATAAATACACTGGAAATTTTTTTGGAGATTTGCAGCATTTCAGAGGACATACAGGTAAGTCACCACCCCTCAGAAAGCAAGACCATCCCCTCCTCTGTCTCCTCCTCCTCATCTCACTCAATGTGAAGGCAACGGACATGAGACCCTTTATAATGACCCACTTCGGTCTCATGAAGAGTAAATCCATTTTCTCTTCCTTATGATTTTCTTAATAATATTTCTTTTCTCTAGCTTACTTTATTGTAGATACTAATACATCTAACGTACAAAGTACACATTCATTGACTATCATCAATGAGGCTTCCAGTCAGCAGTAGGCTATTAGTAATCATGTTTTGGTGGTGTCAAAAGTTACAAGCAAATTTTGAACTGTACAGTGATCAGCACCCCTAGCTCCTGTGTTGTTCAAGGGCCAACAGTATGTTTCTCAGTTTAAAGATGAACCTTTCATTGCCACCTTTCTCCTCACCAACTTCTGTGGCCGTACCTATTGGTGTAGAGTTAGGAGATGTGTAAGCAATGATCTGACTGCTGTAGGTAATAGGTTTTCTCATGTTATTGGCAAAACCACTGATGTTGTCTGGTGTAGAAGTCTCAGTTAAAGAGTGAAAAGCCCAGGTTTACTCAATTTTTTTTCCTCTTTTCCTTTTTACTTGGGGGAAATCATCTTTAATTTAAGACATTATTTTAATTGTCAGTATTTATTTATAACCTACCCACATCTATGACAGAAGCTAAGCAATTGACAAAGACTAGGTTAGTCCCTATTTTGTGGAAATAATTTTATATTTTTCTTTAATTTTTAGTATAATCTTCAACTCCTTATTCTCTTCTCAGAAAAATCTGTTGAATGTTGAGAAAATTTATCTTCTGAGGGAGAATATTCTGTCAGTCAAATGGTTATAGAAGTAAACATTTCAAAGAAGTAAACAAAGTGAAGTAGTGGGATAATTATTTTTATAAAAATGACTATCAGTAGCAATCACACTAAGTTTTCTCTTTAATGTCTGTGAACTAGAAGTGGGCAACAAAAGGAGTCAGTGATTCCAGGTCTCTATTTGCGTCATACCAGTAACAAAGATGCAAAATTATTTTATATTCTCCTAGATATTAGTGCAATTAACAAAACAGCAGGTGCGGCTCTTTAAGACTGCTTGCTCATGTACTGAATGAGGAGAATACGGTAATTGACTCGGTCCAGATGTCCATATGAAGTAATTAAGATGCTGAAGTAGTAAAACTTCTAAAGAAATATGAAAAGGATACTAAATTAAAAGAACACTTTAAATTCACGTGAAATAAATTCAAGGAAGCAGTAGTGCTTTAACAATTGTATGATTTTTAAAAATGTAAATAAAGTCATTTTAAATGGCATGAGGTTAAGTCTAATGCTGCAAATGTACTTTGTTTTATAAGCATTTTTTTCTAGCCTAAGATGGAATCATTGTAGATGATTCTCCCAGCACAGTTGGATCCAAGATGACAATAAATATATTACTCTATAGCTACACTTTTCCAGAGATCTAGCAAACATTCCTTTCCTCTCTATGAGGTGTCTCACAGAAATTCCTATACCATTTCTCATTCTATCAAACCTCCAAAATCATGTCTAATTTTTCCTAAGAAATCTAAATACATAGGGTTGATATGCTTGTCACACAGGTCAGCCCTTTGCTCGTTATGGGTATTGTTTGGAACAAAAGAAATAAACTTGGCTAATGGAGACAGGAAACAATGCATTGTAGGCATACAGGTAACTGACAGAATCAAGACGCTTATATAGCCAGACTTAATGACCCACGCAGGTCCCGTCACTGGGGTATTGTGTAGCTGCTACACACTTTAGACCACCACCACTATTTTTGGATTGTGGATACTGACAACTTCAGGAGAATTAATTCCAAGAAATATCTGCTTGCCATTATGTGTGCAAAGATGCAAGGGAGGCCCACATAGGTGACTTGGCTTTGCTGGAGCTGTAACAGTGTTGGAAGACAGGTGTTGGTTACTTTTTCTTTCTTTCCTTTTTTTTTTTGGTACTAAGGCAGATTTCAAAAGACTGTTGAGCTGAAATTTTAGGCATCCCAAAGAACAAAAAGTGTTCCTTAAACAAGCACTACCATCTCGCACTGTGCCAACCTTGGAGGCCTAGAGAGGCTGTCTCCCACCTGCTGCTGACACTTGACAGTCAGAGGCAGAGCATCCTGGATGAAGGGTGTACCTACCATGTCAAGCAGATTTATAAGACATAATCATATTATTGCCACGAAGGTTTTGTGAGTACACGTTAGAATAATTGGACAACATAGATAAGCAAAGAGAAAGAACAGCACCCTTAACTCTTCCACCCAGAAAGAATAAAATGGCAACATTTTGTTCTGTATCTCAAGACTTTTAAAAATGCTTTTAAGTAAAACTATAGTTATGTGTGAACATCTAAATAGCCATACATACATATATATATATATATATATGAATACAAACACACATTGGGTAAGTCGAGAATATAAAACAATGTATATTAAATATTTTTCCAAATTCCTAGTTTTCCTACATTATTTCTATTTACTTACATACATGCCACCGTATGCCTGTATCATAATTCACTTAATCCATCACCCTGGTGTTGCCATACTGGAATTCTTTGTTCATATGTTCTCCTGTTATACATAAGCCTGCAATGAACATTTTTATAGAAAATGTAGAATTATATTCTTAGGATAATTTTTTTTTTTTTCCTGCAGAGGCAGAGTTTCACTTTTTTGTCCATGGTAGAGTGCCATGGTGTCACACAGCTCACAACAACCTCCAACTCCTGGGTTTAGGCGATTCCCTTGCCTCAGCCTCCTGAGTAGCTGGAACTATAGGCACCCACCACAACACCCGGCTATTTTTTGTTGTTGTTGTTGTAGTTGCAGTTTGGCC
>CAUYQV010144259.1:0-32926 GCA_963574575.1 Galagoides demidoff
CTAAATGTAGAATATAAATGTCTTTTTTTTTTTTTTTTGAGACGGAGCCTCAAGCTATCCCCCTGGGTAGAGTGCCATGGCATCACAGCTCATAGCAACCTCCAACTCCTGAGCTCAAGCGAGTCTCCTGCCTCCTGCCTCCACCTCCCAAGTAGCTGGGACCATAGGCGCCTGCCACAACGCCCGGCCATTTTTGGTTGCAGCCATCATTGTTGTTTGGCAGGCCCGGGCTGGGGATTCGAACCCGCCACCTTAGGTGTACGTGGCTGGTGCCTTAGCCGATTGAGCCACAGGCGCTGAGCCAGAATATAAATGTCTTAACACAATAACTAAGAAAATGCTGTGAAGGCTATGTTAACCAGTTTGATGAAAATAATTTCAAATTGTATATAAAACCAGCACATAGTACCTCATGATTACATTAATGTGCATAGCTATGATTTAATAAAAAAAAAAAAAGAAAGAGAGAGAAAGGAAAAAAAATTAGAACAATTCAAGAATTCCTCCAATTACATATCTACAGGAAGGAGGCAGCATCGCTAGCACAGTTGGCTACTTGCAGAAATGTACCATGTATCTCTGTGAGCTGGAGACATGGATGGTCAGCTTGTGGGCAGCAACTCTCCTTCTCAAGCCTAAAGTATCCTCATAAACTTGCAACAGCTTGATAGAATTCCTCCTGACTTCAAAACCTACTCTAAGCACACAGAACCCCTACTCTCTTGTCTCCTGGTTCATAGGTCGCACTGGGATAGCCCCAGTGACATTATCTTGAGTGGCTAGGACTGTGTTTACCACACAAGGGCTCGTTAATTGATTGGTTGAAGGAATGAGAATGAGAAATCAAAACAGAGATAAAGGAAATGGACCAAAAGAAAATGTCCTAAGACCTATCAGTAAGCCACTTTTGAGGGATTAGTAAATTTTTTAGATTATTTATTTTTAGATTATCTAATAGACAATTTTTCAATTATCTATTAAAACTACTTTGAAGGATTATCTCATTTCATCAGGTGAATGGCCTCGCGTGGTGTTCTTTCAGAGAGCACCACAGTCGCTTGGCTGTAAACCTTTTGGTCTGTTTTCACAACAGGAAAGAAAAATTATTATTTTGGGGATGGGCTGCAGCTAATGCCAAATAAGCTGGGGGGTAGAACATTCCTTAGGAAAAAAGTAAACTTTTGTTTAGAAGACACTTTGATGGGCCTTTTTTTAGCTTGAAATGTTAGTCTCTGGTGGTGCCTGAAAGAAAAGAGCTTAGATTCTTTTCACATAGTCACGTAACAGAAATTTGAGAATTGCCCTCTGTCTAAGGTTGATGGGAGCAGGAAGTGTTAACAGAAGAAAGAGAGGAGGAAGGTTTGGAGTAAGGGGAGGAGAAGGTTCTAGAACTATGACAACAGTAAGGAGCTTGTGAAGAAAGTGACCACGAAGACTGAGGGACCCTTAATAAGAGTGACATGCAAATACCAATTTGAAGCAGTTTCTATAAATTATATAATTTACTATAATTACCCTTTGTTTAGCTTTAAACTTTTGATAGAGGAACTATGTGCTAATTATGTATGTTGAATGAGGAGAAGTGGTTTTCTGTACTTGGGATAAACAGGATATTGAGAAAATAATCAATTGTAGGAGGTAAGACAGTGAACAGGATTGAAAAGAGCTGGGAGCAGGGATTTGGAACCCCATAGCCGACAGCAGTGATGGTGCCTGAGCAGAATGACATAGATTGGGTGGCAGGGACTAACTTGGGAAGCTGTGTGACAAACCCATTTCTCCTTCAGGAATCTAGAGGAAAGTGGCCCTTTAGGGTGGGGACAATCCTGGAGGGTCCTCCCGTCACATGAATAATGGCTGGTTAGGAGGTAGACCTCTGGATGTAAAAAAAAAAAAAATCTCATAACTTAGCCATAAATTGTTATCTAATCTTTTAAGCCTTAAAATTGCTGACAGAAAAGAACTGTTTCTGCATATTATTATGAGGTTTTGAAAAAATGACTTGTGGCTGAGTGCAAGACTTCTGATTCTGTGGGCTCAGGATCAAACTCAGCACTGTAGTTTTTGAGGTTTGGCCACTATCCAAGACACAGCTTTAGACTCTTTGATGTTTTGAAACACAGTGTCATAAGAGATCAAAGGATTAAAAGGTATTGCATGCAAGCATTGATGCATTCATCATTTTAAAGGCAGGTGTGCCTTGCCAAACCAGGGTAGATGCAAAGTCAGCTGCTCAGACTGAATAACAGAACAGCTCAAAGAAGCAGAAAAGTTTCCACTGTGATAACTTACTCTCTGATGATTATTTATTGCTATGTTAAAAAAAAAATCAGCAAAACAAATACTCCACGATCAGCTTCTAAGTAAGCCATTTTATTATCCTATGCTTTTAAAAATATTTATCCCCTAAAATCATTTTTCCTTTCCCTGACCCTGATTAAAGTGATCCTTTGGTTTTATTACTATAAAAATGAGACAGAAATCATAAAGCCTTAAAATACAAACTTTAACTGTACTTTATGCATTTAGCAATTCTGAAGGTTTGCTGTGTGTATAGGGCATTGATTCTAGTTGATTTTATTTGGTCCCAATTCTGTTGTGTTGTTTATATATTCTGCTGTGCCAATCCTTAAACAAATTAAAGAGTTTACAGTCCCAGGCGGGGAAATATTGTATTATAGCAAATGGAATTTTACATCATTATTAACCTACTGCCCTCTTAAAATTAATGAATATAAGCTTTAAAAGCCTTTATCCTATCAAAGTACATAGCGTATGGATGATTAAAAATGGTATTTGACATCAGGCTCTTAATCAGAAGTGAAACCTATTAATTGTTTGTAATAAAATTAAAACAGTGATCATTTTAGATTGACTGTGCCACACATCTTAGGGATTGTAATTGCCATAGGATACAGACTGCCCATAGCATGTGTATGTGTGAAATATTTTGTCTGCCCTGTCCCTTTGCTCTTTGGGGAATGCTCCCTTCTTCCCAATCCTCAGGCCATGTGACGCCTTGCCCAGCACAGAGCTGCCTGCCTGCCCTTCCCGTGGACATCTGACCAAGGCAGCACCAGGGTCTTTCTGCAAGAATTCTGGAATTAGAACTGAGACAGGATCCTAGTTTCCACCCAGGAGCTAAAGATGTTAAATGTAGTCTGTCCATTAGTGGCCAGGCTTCCTAACCAGGGGGGCTAAAGAAGCAGAAGCAGCCAGCCTGCTGTGAAGACAGAAGAATTAAAGAGATGGGGGGGGGAGCACCCCCCATGGAGTTCATATAATATTTAAATTTTATTCCACTTAAAACTTTTTGAGAGCAATTAATTATGAGCTATCCTATGCTTGAATTCCCTAAATCTTTCCCAAAATCTGTAAGTATAATATTTTAGGTTAGTTTGGATCTGAGTCCCCAGCAACAGACTACGCTTGCCTGTCTAATCCTGCTACTGAAATTCAGCACAGACATTTGTCTCCATCCATCTTCCTGTATGCACACCATGCACGTGCACACTACAGTAACAACAGGGAGGCCCGTTACTTCAGTGACTACAGTTTTTATTTTTTAATTAAACTGTAAATTACAAACAGTAACTTAGGTCCCTCTTTTTAGTGCATCATTCAAGGACAGTTCCATCACTCCTCAGAATCCTCCCAGGCCTTTGTAATCAGCTCTTTTTCCTACTCCCAGCCCCTGGCAATGACTGATCAGTTTTTTATCCCTGTATTTCTACTGTTGCAGAAAGATCGGCTAAGCAGAATTGTACGTGTAACCTTTTGAGCCTGGCTTCTTTCAGGAGGCATAATGCATTGGCGATCCACCCACACTGTTGTCATGCATCAGGAGTTTGCTCCTATTGAGTGGCAGTCCACAGATCATGTTTCCATTCCCCACTGGAGAGCAGTCTGACTTATTTCCAATTTTTAGCAATTAGAAAAAAGCCATTACCACCATATGTGTATAGTTTTGTGTGTGTGTGTAAGCATAGGTTTTCATTTCACTTGGATAAATACCGACTAGGAGTAGAATTGTTGGGTGGTGTCAACTTTTGTTTGTTTGTTGTCTTAGCCATTCTTTGTTGTTTTTTTTGTTTGTTTGTTTTTTGAGACAGAGTCTCAAGCTGTTGCCCTGGGTAGAGTGCTATGGCATCACAGCTCACAGCAACCTCCAACTCCTGGGCTCAAGTGAGTCTTCTGCCTCAGTCTCCCAAGTAGTTGGGATCACAGGCGCCCACCACAATGCCCGGCTATTTTTTGGTTGCAGCCATCATTGTTGTTTGGTGGGCCCGGGCTGGATTCAAACCTGCCACCTTAAGTGTATGTAGCTGGCACCTTAGACACTTGAGCCACAGGCGCCGAGCCATCTTAGCCATTCTTATAGGAGTTAGTGACACTGCAGATCTCATGCTGGCTTCAATTTGCATTTCCTTAGTGATCAGTGATGATGAGCACCTTCCATATGCTTATTTACTACTGTGTCTCTCCTTTCATGAAGAGTCTCTTAAGAGCTTTTGTCCCTGTTACATTCAGTTGTTGAATTGTGAGAATTCTTTATATATTTGTATATTCCATATACAAATCAATGCAGCGCCTATGGTTCCAGGAGTAGGCGCCGGCCCCACGTGCCACAGGTAGAGGGTTCAAACCTAGCCCTGGCCAAAAAAAACCCTTTATTTCCATATACAGATCAATGTCTTGTATTTTAAAGTGGGTGTTTTTTGATCTCTGTCCTCTTTTTTCCCATTTGCCATTTCTCATCTGCATAGTCAGTAGGATTTTTTTTTTCTTTTTAGAGACAGAGTCTCATTGTCACCTTCGGTAGAGTGCCGTGGCACACCACCGCTCACAGCAACCTCCAGCTCTTGGGCTTAGACGATTCTCTTGCCTCAGCCTCCTGAGTAGCTGGGACTACAGGCGCCTGCCACAACGCCTGGCTATTTTTTTTTTAATTGCAGTTTGGCCGGGCCGGGTTCAAACCCACCCTCGGTATGTGGGGCCGGCGCCCTATTCACTGAGCCACAGGCGCCGCCCAGTAAGGATGATTTTCACGAGCAGATGCTTCTGATTGCTGTAACTGTCGTGCCCTACCCTTTCTTCCCTCCTTTTCTCTTTCCTTGTTTGATTTTAGCTGGGTACTTCCTTTGCTTACCTGGGTGGTGGATGTCATGAAAACTACGCACAGACTTTCTTTTTTGCTCATTAGTTTTCATTAGTGTTTGCGTATTTAGTGTGTGGCCCAGGACAACACTTACTCCAACATGCAGCAGAGAAGAAAACAGGTTGGACACCCCTGACAGCACCCTGTGTTAAAGCTGACCTTTTTTGAATTTGCCAGCAAGCACAAATGCCTCTTCAGGTGTGGATAGGATCAGTTACATTGCATGTAATCTTAGAATTGCCAGCTAGTTTTAATCACTTTTGGTTATTTCTGGATGTTGCTTTTTTATTACCAAAAATGTTTTGAGAGTTTTTTATGACCATTCTAGGTCCAGAGTTTGAGGGTCTGGAAGCCTGAAGGTTGAGTGAAGGTTTCTCTCCATTTAGATTTAGTGTGATGAGTGGATAGCTACAAAGGTCACGCAGAACTAAACCATTCGCCCTCTTCTACCCGCTTCAGTCTTCTGGAACCTTCTCCATTCTGATCCTTGCTCTGCTTTGGGAAGCAGTGCCTGGTAGCAGCACTTGTGTTCTTTATCTGCAGGAGGCTTCCTTTGCCTTTGCACACATTTGCTAATGAACCAGAAGAATGTTTTCCTCTGTGTGGAAGTTGGATAGAGTTCTGTGGACCTTCATTTCTACTCTTTACTGGAATGCTGTATAGAAATGTGCTGTGGCATTTTACTGGGAAGTACGAAAAACACGCTCATATGGCATCTCAAAGAGGGTGATCTTGATTCTACAGTTTTACACCGTGGAGTCTAGAAAGGTTTGAACAAAACAAATGATTTCTTTCATTTTAAAATTCACTTATATTTAATTATTTTATACAACACATGTAGTCTCTAACATCTGTATAAATGAAATTTATATAATGAACATTTTTAGTATTTTAAAATTATGAGAGCAACTGATCCTGAAATTGATAGAGATATGTATCAACTCCTAATTGTGGAGGCAAATTAAAATTTGGAGTTTAGTATACTATTTTTTCTTTTTTCCTAATGTTTATTTTTAATTATTATGAATACATAATAGCTATGCTTATTTATCAAAGCATACCGTGTATAATGATCAAATCAGAGTGGTTAGGGTATCTATCATCTCAAGCAGTTAGCATTTTTTTTTGTTTTTTTTTTCTTTTTCTTTTTTTTTGAGACAGAGTCTCACTTTGTTTTCCTTGATAGAGTGCCATGGCGTCACAGCTCACAGCAGCCTCAAGTGATCCTCTTATCTCAGCCTCCCGAGTAGCTGGGACTACCAGTGGCAACCATACGCCCAGCTATTTTCGGGGTGGAGAGGGACTCGCCCTTGCTCAGGCTGGTCTCGAACTCCTGAGCTCAAGTGATCCACCTGCCTTGGCCTCCCAGAGTGTTAGGATTACAGACGTGAGCCATGGTGTCTGACCTTATGTTTTTTCTTAAAAGAAAATATATACTCTTCTTTCCTACTTACCTGTTCTTTATTTCTATGTCTTCTTCTCCCCTCAGTCCTCACTTCTTCCTTCATGATTCCTTCTCTTTTCTTCTCTGCTCTCTCCTTTCTTCTTCTCTCTTATTCCTTTATTTCCACTTTTCTCTTTTTTTCTCTCCATGTAATAAAGTGAAAACAATGGATAAACTGTAGATGTTTCTTATATCTAATCACTGCCAACATTTTGATGTTCCAATTTCTTATTTCTACCTGTTAGATACACCATAATTTATTTAACCATGCCCAGTTCTAAACATATTGATTGTAAAAAATTAACCTGTTTATTTTGAAGTAATTATTGATTGGCATTCAGGTTTAAGAAATAATACAGAAAGATCTGAGGTACCTTACCTAGTTTCTACAGTGCTGATGTATGTGATATCTTGCAAAACTATACAACAATAATACAACCAGGATCTTGACACTGATAAAGTCAAAATATAAAACATTTCCATCACCACCGAAGTCTTTCCAGTCACCCTTTATGGCCACACCCACATCTCTCAGCTCCATCACCACCCTCTCCCTGACCTCTGGCAAGCACTAGTCTATTCTGCATTCCTATAATTTTGCCATATCAAGAATGTATAGAACTGTACAGTATGTAACCTTCTTTCACTCTGCATAATTCCTCCAGGCTCCTTTCATTGATGTCTGCATTAATAGCTTGTCCTTTTTATTGCTGAGCAATTATCTGTAGAGTGTGGATGGACCACAGTTGGTTGGTTTAACCATTTACCTCTTGAAGGATTTCTGGGTCATTCCTAGCTTTTGGCTATTATAACATTCATGACCAGGTTTTTGTGTAAAGATGAATTTTAATTTCTCTGTAATAGATGTCAAGAGTGCAATTCCTGTTGTGATTATTAGTTGTATGTTTGGTTCTTTAAGAAATGGTCATAGTGTTTTCTTGATTAGCTGTACTATTTTCCATCTCCACCATCATGTATGAGTATAGTTCTTCTTCACTCTCACTAGCATTTGATGTTGTTGCTGTTTTTTAATTTTAGCCATACTGACTAGCATGTAGTAATATCTCATTGCGGTTTCAATTTGCAGATTCCTAATGGCTGAAGATGCCAGATGTCTTTTATGGGCTAGTTACCATCTATATATCCTCTTTGTTGAAATGTTTCTTTGTATCTTTCCCAAGTTCTAATTGGATTCTTAATTTTTTACACTACTAAGTTTTTTGTTGTTTTTTTTTGAGACAGAGCCTCAAGCTGTCCCCCTGGGTAGAGTGCTGTGGCATCACAGCTCACAGCAACCTCCAACTCCTGGGCTCAAGCGATTCTCCTGCCTCCGCCTCCCAGGTGCCCGCCACAACGCCAGCTATTTTTTTTAGTTGCAGCCATCATTGTTTGGTGGGCCAGGCTGGGTTCGAACCCGCCACCTTAGGTGTATGTGGCTGGCGCCTTAGCCACTTGAGCCACAGGCACCGAGCCCACTATTAAGTTTTGAGTTTTTTTAAACTTATATTCTAGATACAGGCATGTCACATGTAATCTTTTTTCACAAATAGGGCTTGTAGGAGTGTCTCCCAGTCTGTAGCTTGTCTTTACATCCTATTAACAGGATCTTTTGGAAAGCAAAATTTTTATATTTTTATGAAGCCCAATTTATTACTTGTTCTTTTTGTGGATTATGCTTTTAGTGTCAAGTCTAAGAAGTTTTTGCCCTGCCTTAGATCATGAAAAATTTTTCTTATTTTTTCCTGGAAGTTTTATAGTTTTATGTTTTGAGTCTATAATCTATTCTAAGCTAATTTTTTATAAGATCAATGATATTCTTCTAGAATTTTTTCTATCTATTACTATTTTCAGTAGATGTGTATTTCATATTTTATATGACATGTAGTTTTAAGATTTATTAATTAATTGAATAATCTTATTGGTCTTCATTTGGGGTCTTAGTTGTTTGAGTGTCCCTTTTGATAAGAGGGATTGATGGCCCGTGTTTGAGATAAAGGATATATAGCTGGTTGTGCCTCTAAGGTAATGAATCAGTTCAATAAATACTTAACAAGTGCCTAGCACACAAGGTGAGAAGTTTGTGAAGTCCTCCTAGAGAGAGTGCTATGTACCTCATTGCTGTAAACAACTATGGTCACCTTCAAAGCCCGCCCTCCCTGTGGCCATCTGGTGACTGTAGTGATATTCAATAATGAAGTATGTAGCACTTTCTATAGGATCACTTCACAAACTTAATTTTCTGACCTTGTATTCTGGGCCCTGATATGGACATTGAAATATGACCTGTCTTCCTGTGAGCTAATAGTGCAATGAGGAGTTAGAGACAGAATTTTCACTTCAGTGTACTGTGTTGAGTACAGGCAGTCACTTCAGTATGATGGTGAAGAACCCAGACTCTGGATTCCATCAGCCTGTGTTGGAGTCCTAGGTCTCCTGCCTGCCATCTGGGTAAGGCAACCTCACCAGTCTTTTATTTCCTTATGAATATGTACATTATAAGGTTGTTGTAAAGACTGGGAAACACATGTAAAGCTCTTGGCATAAGTACCTGGCACAGCGTCAGCGCTCAACAAATCTTTGCTGCTTCGATGGGGTAGAAGGGGGGTGGTGGAGGAGGACATAGAACCTGAAGTGGAAGTTGGAAAGTGACAAGTAGCAAATGAGCCTGGAGAAGTAGGCAAGGGCCACAGCATGAAAAGCGTTGGGCTTTTTTCTAAGTCAAAGGAAGGTGTTGGGGAGTTTAGGGGAGAAGGATGTGTGGTCGGGTTTGCATTTCCAGCAAGCTCACTCTGCAGAGTGAGAATGCTTTGAAGTGCAAAGAGAAACTGAGGCAAGCGATCGTATAGGTTAGTTGATAGATGAAGGTCAGAACCAGGGCCATAGTGATTGAGAATGTGGTGTCATCCTTTAATTATTTTCTGTATAACTTGCTCAGGTCCAGTCCAAGGCTTGTTGGAGCACGAGGCTGGACTCAGCTTGTAGGGTCTGTGGAAGGCCGGTCCATGAGGACTCTGAGAAGCCCCGGCATGATTGGCTATATAGTTCCTCTGTCCCTGGTGACTGACTCAATGTCCCGTCTGTCCATCTAGACTAGATATGATTTCTTACAACCACCAAGGTCAAATATCCATCTAATGTACAACTTGGATTCTTTTCCCTTTTTTTTGGAGGCACCAAGGTTTAAGACAACTGAATAAAGTGACAAAGTAAAGGAAAAAATTACTAGGCAATAGATCTAAGAAAAAGGAATTTTATTCTAACCTGAATTTTACTAAAATCTTTGTTTTGTCTATTTTCCTTACTTATGAACATTAAAAATATGAATCATAATTTTCCTTTTGAATAAAGCTAAGAGGTAAAAATATCAAGAATTCATTTCCTTCTTATTCACTATTTATATCTCTCTGTGCCCTTGTATGTGCTAATGTGGGAAATGGACTTCTAATTGGTCAGATTTCCCGCCGTGCACAACCTGTGGTCAGGAGCTGTACATTTTGAACCCTCTGAAAGCACTTGTCAAGATCTGAAAAGAGCAAATGCTTCTGCCCATTAGAAAGGATGGTGCTGTTTCTATTTGTATATATGCCATGTACATGACATACCATGTAATTCACCTATTTAAAATCTACAATGTACAATGTAATTGTTATTTGTTTCTTTAACAGGGAAAAAAAGATGTGACCCAGATATTTAACAACATTCTCAGAAGACAGATAGGCGCTCGGAGCCCCACTGTGGAGTACATCAGCGCTCACCCCCACATCCTGTTCATGCTCCTCAAGGGGTAGGCTCACGGCTTCCTTTCAAGGACAGCTCAGTTCTAAACAGTTGTTAAAAGGCCTCATTGCCTTTTCTTGATGGCAATAATGAGGGCTGTCTACGGCGAACTCAACTTGCTCCTAAAGACTATATCTCACTCTCACTATGTAAACCTGTTTCTCTTTCTCTTTTTATTTTTTTTGTTTCTTTTTTTTTTTTAGAGAGAGAGTCTCACTCTGTCACCCTCAGTAGAGTGCTGTGGTGTCACAGCTCACAGCAACCTCCAGCTCTTGGGCTTAGGCAAGTCTCTTGCCTCAGCCTCCCGAGTAGCTGGGCCTATAGGCACCCGCCACAACCCCCGACTATTTTTTTTTGCAGTTTATCCGGGCTGGGTTCGAGCCCACCACCCTCAGTATATGGGACCCAGCACCCTACTCACTGAGCCACAGGCGCCACCCATCTCTTTCTCAAAAAATGTTATTATACTCTTCCCTTACCCAAAAAAAAGAATAGTTGTTAAAAGTACACAGAATTAGCTTCATTTAAGATGTGATCAGTTTCCCTTTTGGAGTTGTAGTAATGGTAACACTTGAATTACAGAGGAGAATATGTTTGGAGAAGAACAAGAATTCTAGTCCTGTATCTAATTTCTCTTGTACATTTTTTAAACGTTTAATTATATCAAAACAAAACATAATGTGTGGTTTAAAAATCAGTTACATCAGCAAGCAGCAGCTCTTTGCCTCTTCCTTCATTTTTCAGTCCTATTGCCCAAAGACAGCCACTTTCATCTTTTTTATTTGTTCATTTTTTTCATTATACATTTACCTCTCTGTTAAAAATAATGGGCCTATACTAATCTTTTCATTTATCAACTTTAAACAATATCTTTGGCAAGATTAACTAGATGACAATTTAGTCTTTACTGCTGCCCTTATTCCATGTCCTCCCCTTATCCTCCTATTTATTACAATTTTCATTAATAATTACATTTAGGTTATTGTAACTGTGTAGCTATTATTTGTTGGTGAGCAAAGTACCATATCATGATTGCTTTGGGTTTTGGTACAAAATAATGCTTTGACTAGAGAATTGTATCTGAGTTCTGGAAAGGGAAATATGCTTGCATTATTTGTTAAGGAGGGAGTGCTAAGCTTCTATAACATCTACCACAAGGTAAGTGTTATTTCTTACAATAGTGCAGGACAGATGTTCTAGGTCAGCAGGGGGTTCTTCTTGCTTTTTTTTTTTTTAAGAGAGAGGGGTGTCCTGGATCAAGGACTCTTAAGCTTACGTGATTCTCCCTCCTCAGCTTCCCCCTTCTCTGGGATACAGGTGCACCACTGTGCCTAGCTTATATGTTTGATTTCTATACAGATAGGATCTTGCTATGTTGCCTAGACGGTCTTGAGCTCCTGGCCTCAAGAATCTTCTTGCCTCAGCCTCCCCAAGTTCCAAGATTATGTACTCCTATAGTCCCAGCCACTTGGGAGGCAGAGATAGGAGGAGCCCTTGAGACCAGGAGTTTGGGGTTACAGTGAGCTATGATTGAACTATTACTGCATTCCATCCTAGGTGACAGAGTGAGACCCTGTCTCTATTTAAAAAAAAGTTCAAACATTTTAGAAACGTTCAATATAAAAAGAGAGTACATCTTGTAATCTCTCCCAAAGAAACCATTGTTGGAAGCTAGGGGGCTACTCTGGTTTTCCTTTTCTATTATAATGATTCTTCTATGTTTTAACCCAGACTTTTTAGCCATCCCTTCACATTGAGTTTTATTTACGCCATTTACTGAGTGTTTGCCCTGTGCCAGGCATTGCACCCAATGTCTTTACTTATGTTATGTAATTTAATCCTTTCTGAATACTAGGAATAAATATTATTCTTACCATTTTACGCAGGAGGAAACAGAAACTCAGAAAGAGTCAAGGTGTTGCTCGAGGTTATTCAGCTCTCCTTTCAGGTCCGGCCCTAAACCCCATTTTCTGTACCCTTGACTTATCCTTAAGAAGATCTGAGGATTGTTTAGATGTTACTGATGCTCCCGAGGACGGGTAGACAGGAAACCCAAGCGGAGTGGTGGTGCCATAGTCAGCGTTCCCATCACCAATTTCTAATTTAGTGTGGAACGCCAGAGATGCAGCCCTCTGGCAAAGGTCGGGAATTTTACTGAATTATCTCTTGTGAAGTTACTTGAAAATTTAGGACATAACTTGATCAATACATTTATATATGAAACAATAATATTATTAAGGGTATAATAGTAATATGCTGTATTGAACCTAAGTCTAACTATAAAGAATGAGACAGGGCTCTGCGCCCATAGCTCAGTGAGTAGGGCACCAGCCACATAACACTGAGGCTGTCGGGTTCCAACCCAGCCCGGGCCTGCTAAACAACAATGACAACTGCAACCAAAAATAACCAGGTGTTGTGGTGGGCACCTGTAGTCCCAGCTGCTTGGGAAGCTGAGGCAAGGGAATCACTTAAGCCCAAGAGTTTGAGGTTGTTGTGAGCTGCGACGCAACAGCACTCTACCCCAGGCAACATAGTGATACTCTGTCTCAAAAAAAAAAAAAGAATGTAAGACAGAAATAAATCAATACTTGTCTGTTAAGCAAAATCAGTGGACATGTGATACAAAACATGGTAAAAAGGATTTGGAGCCCAAGTTTTATGAAAACATTAGTTAAAAAGTCTTTCTCAGCCTAAATGAATTTGTTTCCTGGCTGTGGCACATGATGTTCCATGGTCCTGCGGGAACTTGAGAAGGCAGTCACTCAACTGCTGTCTCTGATCCACAGAAGATCACAGCCTGCGGAATATGTTCCAGAAGGCTAATGTTAACGTCATAAATTTCTCCCAATAAGTTCTTACAAGTTTTCCATAAAAATTTTCAACCATATACAAAAGTAGGAAGTGCTGAGAAACCCCATGTGTCCCTGTTACTGGCCTTAACACTGTTTCCATTTTGCTATGTTCAGTATTAGTCTCTCCTGTCTTCTCAACACACACACACACACACACACACACACACGTGTACACATACACATGCACACAGAGACATGCACATACACACATGCACACACACAAATTTGCATACACACAGACATGTACACACACAAATGCACATGCACACCCTTTTTTTGATAAAGTATTTTAAAGCCAATCCCTAAACACTTCAATAAGCATTTCAAAAATAACAAAAACAATTTTTACATAACCATAATGTTATTATATTTTCAAAAATTAGTAATAAATCTTTAATACTTAATATCCACTCATATTCAAATTTCTTTAATTGCAAAACCAAAAAAGTCTTAGTTTGTTTGTTCAAATAAGAATCCTAATGTGGCCCACTGGGCCGGTGAGGTGGCTCACGCCTATAATCCTAGTCTCTAGGAGGCTGAGGTTAGTGGATCTGAGACCAGCCTGAGCAAGAGTGAGACCCCGTCTCTACTAAAAATAGAAAAACTGAAGCAAGAGGCTTTTGGAGCCTAAGAGTTTGAGGTTGCCTTAATAGAGATAGGGTCTTGCTCAGTCACTCAGGCTGGAGTGCAGTGGCCTGATGATAGCTCACTACAGCCTCCAACTACTGAGTTCTAGTGATCCTCTTATCTCAGCCTCCTGAGTGGCAGGACTATAGGCACATGCCACCATGCCCAGCTAATTTTTCATATATTTTTAAGAGATAGGTCTCTCTGTATTGCCCAGGCTGGTCTAAAACTCTTGGCCTTTAAGTCCTCCAGCCCCATACACACACATATTTTTATGCATTTGGCTTTTGAAAACCTAGGTAAGTTTTCTTATAGAGGGTCCATAATATCTTCCAGGAGGGAAGATATAATATGATTTCGTTTTATAAGATAGTGATTCAGCATTCATCAGGTTAACCTTTTTGGAGACCTTCCATAGGTCATGGTGGGAGCACAAGGTCATGATCCTTCTGTCAGGAGGCTAAGCTGTAGGTGGAGTAGACAAAGTGGGAAAGACGCTGAGGCTGTAGCAGCCAGGGTATCTGTGTAGCTGGGATCTGACACTGTACGAAATCATCATCTCAGAGAGTGACAGATGTCAGACTATGGGGATGAAGTGACAAGTGTGTTGAACCAGAGGAGTATTTATAAAAATGTTCTCTTGGTTCTCAAGAATAAATCATCAGTGTAGCACAGATGGTTTCAATAAATCTCACCAAATGAAAAGTAAAAGAGAACTAGTTATACCCGAAAGTTAAAGTGGAAACTTTATATAGATAGTCTGAGTTTGGAAATTAAATTTTCTATAAGCCATACTTTGGTTCTCTTTAGTATCTTCTAATATTAAGAAATTTAGTCGGAATTTGAGGTTCATTAAATTCATTGTATGCCTACTTTGCATAAAACATTACACTCAGGACTCCTAGGAGATCAGGGTGGGAGTGGGAGAAAGTAAAAATAAGTAAAACACAGACAGGACGTGATGTGGCAGGAGAGAAAAGGAGAAGGTGGTGGCAAGTGAAACAGAGCCTAGCAGCTCCATCACTGGTCACGAGGGGAAGAAAACGTATCATACACTATGACATGACAGTATTGTAAAAAAAAATGCTGAGGTGAAGTTACAGACAAGCAAGAGGGTAAAGGAGGAGAGCGTAATCCCCAATTGTGGGTGAGGAGGAGAAACTTCAAGGACAGCATGGCATTTGAACTTAGCCTTGAAAGATGAGAGAGGGTCTTGTGGTGGGAATGAAAGAAAAGGGCTGGCACACTCCCAGGGAACTGGAGAATGTGATGGGAGGTGAAACTGAAGAGGTCAGTGTAGGGCTGGATTATCAGAGCTTACAGGTATGCTATAATAACTCTGTGTTTTAATGGTCTGTCCCATAGGTTTTTTCTCTAGGCAAACAGCCTTTATTTTATCCTCTCTTGCGTACTCCATCAATAAATGACAGTGTTTCTTTCCTTCGCATGTCATAAAATATACCCCTTTTTTTTTTTTTTTTACAGTTTTTGGCCAGAACTGGGTTTAAACCCACCACTCTGGTATATGGGGCCAGCACCCTACTCTGTTGAGCCACAGACACCACCCAAAATATACCCCTGTTTACAACATTGTTAATAATACTGTACCTTATATTTTTCCATATCTGCCAGTGGGCCTATTTTCAAATTCTTTTCATAAGAGAAGTTGCTAGCACTGTAAGTTGGCATCCTTTGTAGTCTACAAAGAATCATGTCTATCTGAATATATTAGCATTTAGTGTTATTATGAGTTATTCAGGGAATATTCATAGTATTTATAAATATCATTTAGTATAAACAGGACAAAAATCAGTAAATACCACTCTGGTTATCTTTGGTAATTCTTCTGCTACATTTGTAAATTTGATATTGCAAAGTAGCCCATTTCCTAAAGTGTGAGAAAGATATTTTATTCTGGAATCTGCATTTCATGAAAATTCTATAATCTTATAAAGAATAGTACATTATTTTTACTATTCAACATGTTGCTAATAGATGGTGAGTAATAAAATCTCTTGAAGTTTGATGTAAGGGTGGTTTCATTTTGGTTTTTAAATGTTTGATTTTTCTCATCTATTTGAATATTACTGTTTCTTTTAAAAAAGATTTATTGGAATTTTTCTTATTTTCAGAATTTATGTAAACACGAAAGATCACATTGGTCCTTTATGAATGTCATTTTTCCTCTATTCTGAGAGAGCATTATAGGAAAGCTCTTTTTTAAGAATTGAGACATTTAAAGTTTTCTTTTTTTAATGGATTTTGTATGTAAAAACTAATATTGTGGCTCAGCACCTGTAGCTCATTGGCTAGGGCGCACTGGCCTTATACACTGGGGCTGCCTGGTTTGAATCCAGCCCAGGCCTGCCAACAACAATGACAACTACAACAACATCAAAAAAAAAAAATAGCCAGTCATTGTGGCAGGCACCTGTAGTCCCAGCTACTTGGGAGGCTGAGGCAAGAGAATCACTTAAGCTCAAGAGTTTGAGGTTGCTGTGAGCTATGATGCTATGGCACTCTACTGAGGATGACATAATGAGACTCTGTCTCAAAAAATAATAATAATAAAATAAAAATAAATAAGACCAATATTTTTAATTGAAATGCTGAATGACATCTCTTAAAATTTGGTCAGGTTTTGTTTTTTACCCGGTACTCACTCCTGAGAATTTTACAGCTATGCCTTTCTTGCTTCTTTTCAAACCATGTTCACTACACAGTTATCAACTGTATCGTTTTATTACAGGGCTTGTCTTACTTGAGCTAAGTATTGTTCACTGTCTGAAAATCTTAATACACACTGGGATATAACGCAGACCTGGATTTATTTAGATGTTACATTTGACCCTGAGAGATTGTTGTTAGATTAGATTGGAAGTGGAAGCACTCAGGTATGCCAGCCAAAGTTGATACTGTGTTTTTCTAGTTTAGCTTTTGCTGTAAGCCATAAGTCTACCTCATGATTTCAGTGAGTCCGTCTCTCCACAGGTGTATTTTTCCTGAAGGATATTTCAGGATATATTATACTGCCAAGGAGCCATCTCTACTTAGCTGTCAGCCATCTCGAAGTTAATGGTCACAACAAACTCTTAATTTCTTCACTAGTCTGTCCTCTACTGGTTCACATATCATAATAAGTAGTAGCACCATCCACCCGCTCGCTCAAGCCAAAAACATAGGATTCATTCTTTAATCCTCAGTTTCAGATTTATTCCTCACCCTCCCACACCACCATCTGCCCATGTTCTATGTCCTGCTGCTGCCCCCCGGCCATGCCATGGTCCCCTCTCCTGGCCTCTGCTGTCCCTCACACCTGTTCTCACAGCTCCCACTCCTGCCCCCCGCCCATTCCATGCTGTTTTGCAGTAGTCCACAAGCAGCCAGAGTGAGCTTTCTAAAGCATAAGTCAGGCCGTGTTGACTTCTTGCTTCATTCCCATAACAGTTAAGATGAACCTGGACGCCTACTTGGCTTGCACTTCTGTGTGTGATATGGCTCCGGTCCTCCTCCGCCCTTGCCTCATTTCTCATCTCTCCCTACTCCCCTGCACGGCCTCACACTGACCCTCTCGCTCACCAAGCTTGTTCTTGCGTAGAATGCTTTGCCATCTCCTTTGAAAAGGGAGTTACATAATCACTCAAAATACAAAATTTAATGACATTCTATATTATTGTCTGTTTCATTATAGTCTTAGGTTTCCATAGCACTTCTCAGTATATGAAATTATCTCTTCATTGCTGCCTCCTCCCTCCAGACATACTCTCACTAAAATATGAAGGCTGTGACCTTGCTGTGTTTACTGTTCTACCTTCAGCCTCTGGAATAACGCGAGGCACACAGGAGATCTTCGAAGGTATTGGATAAATGGTGTTTAAATGACTGGAGCAAATGGCGTCTGTGTCACCATGAACAGCAGTGTTGCCGTGGTTCTTTTCATACCATTACTCTTGCTTTACTGATGGTATAACAGAGTTCTCTGCTTCTCTTTTGTCTGTGCTTTAGATATGAAGCCCCACAGATTGCCTTGCGTTGTGGGATCATGCTGAGAGAATGCATTCGACACGAACCACTTGCCAAAATCATCCTCTTTTCTAATCAATTCAGAGATTTCTTTAAGTATGTGGAGATGTCAACATTTGATATTGCTTCAGATGCCTTTGCTACTTTTAAGGTAATTTTTCCCCCCGAATTAGCTAGGTCATTTAATTAAAGTTAGTTGGTCTCTGAAGAGGTAGTTTAATTTTAAAATTCAAAAGATTTTAGTCCTTAGGCCTGAACACAGCCAACCATATGTGATGTAGATTATAAGAGTCATCTGTAAGTGGAATGCAGTCTCTGAGGCCAGTCTGTCACACTGTGGGAAAATAACTCACAACACTTGTCACAAGCACAGATGGAATAAATTGCAATATATAAGTTAAGTGACAAAAGGAACAGACTATGTGTAGCGTGCTGTCATTTTTGTTAAAGACAGAGTAAGGGTCATGAGTCTCCCCCTCAGGTGCACAGCAGTGAATGCCCTGAGCGTCCGTAAGAGAAGGCCGTGGTGGGGACTGCAGGGGAGGCACCGGCAGGAGGGGAGATGGAGAATCACATCCTGGAGTGTGAAGGGCATCACATTGTTTCATCAGTGTAATTTTTAAATTTCCACAAGGTGAAAGCAATATTAATAGATTATATTGTAGCTTTTCATAATGTATATTTTTATCATCTATTATTTACTAGTTTATCATCAGTTATCTACTTTGTCACTATGTAAGAAACAGTAAATTTTACATTGTTGTGTAACCAATTACTGGAACTTGTTTTTTTTGTTTTTTTCTTTTGAGACTGAATCTCACTCTGTTGCCCTGAGTAGTAGCTGGGACTACAAGCGCCTACCACAACACCTAGCTAGTTTTCTACTTTTAGTAAAGACAGAATCTTACTCTTGCTCAAGCTGGTCTTGAACTCCTGAGCTCAAGCAGTCTACACCCCTTGGCCTCCCATAGTGCTAGGATTACAGCCATGAGCTGCTGTACCTGGCCTCCAGTACTTTTTTATCTTATAAAACTCCCTTTCCCTTCCCTCCTTCCCTAATTCCCACTCCCTACCCTCTGCCCCCCAGTCTCTTCTCCACAGTGTCTCACCCAGGGCAGGGGCATGTTCATAGCTCACCGTAACCTCAAATTCCTGGGCTCAAGTGATTCTCCTCCCTCAGCCCTCAGCCTCCTGAATAGCTGGGAGCACAGGCATACACCAGTGCACCTGTCTAATTTTTTTATTTTTTGTAGAGATGGGCTCGCTTTGTTGCCCAGGCTGGTCTTAAATTTCTGGCTTCAAGCAGTCCTCTCACCTTGGCCTCCCAAAGGGCTGGAATTACAGGCATTGGCCGCAGTGCCCAGCCTACATGTTCATCTTTCAGTAACAACAAATCTTTATCTTTTGGTGGCAGATACAGTTTTGGAAACAAAAGCTATTTGACATTCAGGTATAAAGTAGGTGATCAAGTTAGCTAGAACTGTTTTGGGAAGAAGGGAATAATAATAACTTATAATGATACAAATAAAGCCTGATTTTCATCAGGGTCTACCAGATTTGCACTGAAGGCCGTTTTGAAGGAATTCCCAAAATACGATAAGTTGATAATATAACAGCAGCATTGAAAAAAGAAGGCTTTTAAGTTAAATATAAAGTAAATAAGACTCATTGAAATAAATATACGTGTATATAGTCAGAGTCATTTCTCTAAGAGCATTTTAGCAATTTAATTATTCCATTTATGAAATTCTAAATTTGCTTCTTTTTTCCAAGGTATAAATATATATCCTTTGAAAAACAATTTTACTTAATCATAATCCATGTATAACTTTTAAAATATTGTCTTAAATATACATTTCAACAATACTGATATGATTCATGATTCGTATACTAATATATGCTCTAATTTATTACTTAATCGACAGTGTTTGAAATTTGCTCATGATTTAAATGATAAGTAGGTCTTTTTAAATAGCTCTTCAGAAGTGGAAAATGGATGAAGCATTGGTTTGCCACGCTGAAACCCACCAATTATCTGCAGGCTAGGAATTTACCCCACCCCTGTCCTGGAAGGTGCCTTAAACCTGTAAAGGATGTATGATCTCACGGGGCGGGGGGAGGCAGAAGGTGTGAGAGTGTCCGGAGCAGAAAGAGTGGATAAAAGGCCAGAGAAGGGAGCGGAGCAGAAGGAAGGAGGGGAACGTAGGGAAGCCTGGCAGAGGGAAGGGGGTGAGCATGTCCCCCCCTGAGGTGGGGTCTGAGGGCTGAGCAGTGACAGGGACTCACTGTGATAGAGAAGATGGAGCACTGGTGGACTGTGCCCTGAATGAACCCCGTGGAGACGGAGGCAAGTCTGGGTAGCTGCTGGAGACACAGCCTGTAGAGACAATGAAGACATCTCTGGAGATAAAATGGGCTGAGAAAGTTGAATTGAGAAGAACTCCTGTCAGTGAGAATACTACCTGAGAATAATGGGATAGTTTGGAAGCCACTTGGGGTGGACTGGGGTAGATTCCCACAGCTGATTGTCATAGCTGTCTAGGAGGGTGAGCCCAGTTAATTGCAGCACTTTTGTGGTCCAAACTTTGGAGCATGCAGGTTGGGACCAACAGCGAGCTGCTGAGACAACAAAGGGATGGCGCTCACCTCCCCAGGCCTGCAGTAAACATGGGGCTTGCTGCATCCAGGTTTGGAGGGAGGGGGGTCATACCTGCACAAGTGTCCAGCGTGTCCCATCAGCCTGCCGCTCGAGGTCCTCCCTGGGGAAAGGGGAGGAGAGGAAGAGCCTGTGTGAGAAGTCAGGGATGGACAGGAAGGGAAGGAAGAGAACGAAAGAGAAGGGAAGAAGGGGAATTAAGGACAGGGAAGTAGGAAGAAGGCAGAGATGCTGAGTAAGGAGACAGGTCTGGAGAGAACAGCATGGTGAGGGAGGAAGGGAAGAGTGAGCAAAGGCCCAGGGGAGTTGGCTGGCAGTGTGAGGGCTGCAGGGCAGCCAGCAGCTCTGCTCAGTCTCACCCCACAGAACCAAAGCCGCGCGGAGGCCACAGGTGATCACGGGGAGCACATGGAAGGCAGGCCTCAGTCGCCTCAGTGGGAAGAATGGCATTTCATTCAGAGGCCATCCCGTTTCATCTTGGCAAAATGTCTTGTGTTTCAACAACTAAAGGAGGCTTTTTCTTATAATAGATACCATAGTCCCGTTTGTTCTCCTTTTCTGTCATGTGGCTCTTTGCTGTCATGGAAACAAGTTCCTTTTTTAAAAAAACTGGAGTAAGACTTTACATAATTACAAACAGAACATTCTAATGGAGGGGAAAGGAAATAATGAATATGTATTTTTGAAAATGTCCCTTAAGATTTTTCAATATTAGTAGAATAAAATATACTCTCAGTAAGAATTTCTTACTGTCATATGTCATTCAGCCCAACTTAATTCTCAATAATATTGAATCATAAAAGTAAATTATGATGTTTTGATTTGTACTTCAGCTTATTTTCCACTGAATTTAAGTCAAGTCCTTAAAAATCGAAATAACTAATAAAAGTTTTCTAGTACACTATCAGCATTGGAAATACCAATTTTCTATATTTTGCCCAAATGTAATGTAACAATGGCCATAAATCTCTATGAGGTTTGGAGGGCTTTTTGTTTTGTTTTTTAAGTAGCTTGTTTCTAAGGATTTGGTTGGTTGGTTTGGTTGGTTGAGTGGTTGGTTTCGTTGGTTGGTTGGTTTGGTTTGGTTAGTTGGTTGGTTTGTTTTTTGGTTGGTTTGGTTATTTGTTGGTTTGTTTGGTTGGTTTGGTTGGATTCATTGTACTTTGACTTAGGCTCTTAGTTTTTCAACCTTATATTCATCATTTTTGAGCTCGTTGGGGTTCTTGCTCAGTTTAATCATTAACATTTTAACATTGTTAGTTTATGTTTTTGCCATGGTATTTGTCTTTTCCAACAAAGATTGCTTATAACCAAAATCTCTTTAATTTCTCCCTCTAAAAATCTCCAAAGCATTTGCAGGCCACCTGATTAGCTGTGTGTCACCACACAAATCAGTTAATCTTTGAGTTTTATTTTCCTCACCTGTGAAATTAAGAAAATAATCCCTTCCTTGCAGAGTTGTTGTGAAGATCACAAATAACATTTGTAAAGTGCTCAGCACACCCCCCAACACAGAGAAAGCCCTCAATGCACAGCCCTCTGTCACATATCCCCCAGTTAAATGTCTCTGTAACCCCACGTCAAGTCTCTCCCGAGTAAAATTCATCAAAAAATATGAATATCAGATTTTTTTACATAATACTTACGCCATGCAAAACTTAAACCTGTCAAAACAGATTGGTCAGAAGGTAAGATGAAAGAATACACTATTTTCAGATAGTGCTTTAAACTTTAAAACTTGACTTTATTTTCCTTTGCAGTTTTCTGCTTTTTTATTCTTGAGTAGGATACTAGATAGTTTTTTGTGGAGTTTCTTTTCACTTAGTTATATGATCTATAATAATGCAACAAATATGTTTATGCTTTTTGTGTATGTATTATGGCACATAGTGTAATTCCTCCAGTTCTGTATATACATTTATTATGCACATAAATTTGAGGGGGTGTATAGAGCCCACATTATTTTTATTAGCTATGTCCGTCATATGCATGCTAGCAGAAGTCTCCCCTATCACATTATTTTTTCATATTATTGGATGCTTAAGTTTTCCCCATATGGAATTTGGAAGTTCTGACTCTAACAGAAGTCCCTCCTGGCCCCTCCCACTTGGAGAGGCACTGATGCATGCTGACCTGCAAAGTGCTGACTGTGTGTGTGTGTGTGTGTGGTGGCAGGTGCTGGGCCACAGCTGTGGGCTCCAAGGCTGACAGTTGTAACAGATGAAGACCTCCTTGGGGTTCAGCAATT
Organism: Galagoides demidoff; assembly: GCA_963574575.1. Taxonomy (NCBI): domain Eukaryota; kingdom Metazoa; phylum Chordata; class Mammalia; order Primates; family Galagidae; genus Galagoides; species Galagoides demidoff. Next base: position 22,789 of record CAUYQV010144259.1, read on the forward strand.
CAGTGTCTGCTGACGCCCACAAAGAGAACTTCTACCCTAGGTCAACTCAGAACGTCCCTGACTGCCCATGGATTCCTACGAGGTTAGAGGAGAGGTGCTTAAAAACAAGTAATGTCCTCTTAGAAAAAGATTGGGGACCCAGAGAATACTGTGAAAGTACCTGTCTCTCTCAGGGTGATTCAAATGAATCAAGACCTCGGAAAGGACAGGCATGGACCCTGAAGTGGTTTTCCGTGTTTACATTCCAGTTCCAGGCTCTGCGCCTGTGACTCAATCAGCTAAGGCACCAGCCACGTACACCTAAGGTGGCGGGTTCGAATCCCCAGCCCAGACCCGCCAAACAACAATGATGGCTGCAACCAAAAAATGGCTGGGCGTTGTGGCAGGCGCCTGTGGTCCCAGCTACTTGGGAGGCTGAGGCAGGAGACTCGCTTGAGCCCAGGAGTTGGAGGTTGGTATGAGCTGTGATGCCATGGCACTCTACCCAGGGGGATAGCTTGAGGCTCCGTCTCAAAAAAAAAAAAAGAGTCTGCAAAGTACTACTGTATGTTATTCATAATCCTTTCTTTAAAATAAAAGATAGGTTGATGAGTGTTAACTAGAAATTTCAGGGAAAAAAATTAGAACATCACCTGAGCTAAAAGAAAGGTGCTAAAAAGAAAAAAAGACATGTAAATAACAAGTCCATTTCATGCCATGTAACTTTACAATGAAAACGCCCTAAGCCAATACATTTTAACCTAAAAAGATATTGTGACACACAGTAAAGAAAATAAAATGTATATCCCTTATTACAAGGGGCTGGGGGGAAGCTCTTCCTGGGTTTTTGATTTCTTGGGTTTTATAGTCCTACAGCTGCATTATGTAATCTGAGGGTGTTTTTTTCTTAAATCTACGTATTTGTAAGGTTTTAACTTCCTGTACTGTAGTTATTAGGTTATGCTTGTCAAGAAAGAATTGATAAAGATCTGATTTTGACACCTTCTCTGCTCTTATTCAGAGTATTTGGAGACTTATAATTTACATATAAATATTACCTTTGAACCTTTACTTGTGTCTACTTAGTAAAAGATTGCAATTGAGTTTAGTGTTTTAAAGTTTCCTTTGTCAGACCACATTGTTTGTACCAAAGAAAAGCCTGTGTTTTCTTTTTGTCTGTGATTATTCCCACAGTCATTTAACTTGGTATAACTATGTGGTACTGTAAAAGTATAACCCAGGCTGTTGTTTGCCGTAAGTAGTATTTTAGATTTTAGGACATGATGTTTACTTACATGAGCCTTTCTTAAGACCTTTTTATTCATATCTCAAACTTGAGGATATGCATGAAAATGGTGGAAATTTTTCCTCATTGGATCTTGACACAGAGCTGGAAGTGAGCAAAAGGAAGTGGTGTGGTTTCTGTATCATTTCAGTTGTGTAAAGATAAGGAAATGGGATAGTTTATCCACCACACTGCTCTTTTGGGAAAGTTTGGTTTGTATATAAAAGTAAAAGGAAGTTGGTGTGGCATTTCAGTTCCTTCTGCACTATTCGGTCATTCCCTCGACACATATTTAGTGCCAACTATGTGCCAAGCACTGTTCTAGGACCCAGATAAAATATAGAATGAATAAAACAATATATCTTACCCTTGTGGAGCATACATTGTAGAACAGGTGCAGACAATAAACAAAATAAAAAATAAATTTTATATCAAATTGCAGCATGACAAATGCTAAAATGGGAAAAAAAACAATAGGAGGAAAGGGAGAATAGGAGGGCCAGGGATGGGATTTTAATAGAGTGGCAGGAACCCTGTAAGAAAAGGGTTTTGAGGATTCCCTTATATAAAGGAATAAGGCAGCAGTTAGGTCAGTTTAAGGAAGGAGGTGGTCAACTGTGGAAGTTCTACTGTAATTACCTTTCTTATACTAGCCTATGTTTTCTTTTTCTTTCTTTTTTTTTTTTTATTGTTAGGAAATCATTGAGGGTGCAAAGAACCAGGTTACACTGCTTGCATTTGTTAGGTAAAGTCCCTCTTATAATTGTGTCCCACCCCAAAGAGGTGTGTCACACACCTTGACCTCCCTTACCTCCCTCTTTCCTTCCCTCTCTCCCCTCTACCCCCTTCCACCACTCCTCACCACGTACTAGCATCAGTTATCCTCATACCAGAATTGAGTACATTGGATTCTTCTCCATTCTTGGAGATGCTTTACTAAGAAGAATGTATTCCACTTTCATCCAGGTTAATACAAAAGATGTAGGCTCGGCACCTGTGGCTCAAGCAGCTAAGGTGCCAGCCACATACACCTGAGCTGGTAGGTTGGAATCCAGCCCTGGCCCGCAAACAATGATGGCTGCAACCAAAAAATAGCCACATGTTGTGGCAGGCCCCTGTGGTCCCAGCTACTTGGGAGGCAGAGGCAGGAGAATCTCTTGAGCCTAGATGTTGGAGGTTGCTCTGAGCCGTGATGCCATGGCACTCTATCCAGGGTGACAGTTTGAGGCAATGTCTCCAAAAAAAAAAAAAAATGTAAATCACTCTTTTTTAGTAGCTGAATAGTATTTCATGGTATACATATAGCATAGCTGTTAAACCATTCCTGGGGCTCAGCGCCCATAACTCGGTGGTTATGGTGCCAGCCATATAACCTAGGGTGGCAGGTTCAAACCCGGCCTGGGCCAGCTAAACAACAATGACAACTGCAACCAAAAAATATTCGGGCGTTGTGGCAGTTGCCTATAGTCCCAGCTACTTGGGAGGCTGAGGCAAGAGAATTGCTTCAGCCCAAGAGTTTGAGATTGCTGTGAGCTGTGACACCATGGTACTTAACCAAGGGTGACATAGTGAGACTCTGTCTCAAAAAAAAGAAAAAAAAATTCCTGGATTGGTGGGCATTTATGTTGTTTCCACAATTTGGCAGTTGTAAATTGAGCTGCAGTAAACAGTCTAGTGCAAATGTCCTTATGATAAAATGAATTTTTTTCTTCTGGGTAGATGCCCAGTTAATGAGATTTTAGGATCAAATGGAAGGTCTAGTTTGGCTTCTTTCAGGATTCTCCCTACTTCCTTCCAAAAAGGCTGTATTAGTTTGCAGTCCCACTAGCAGTGTAAAAGTGTTCCATTCTGTCCACATCCATGCTAGCATCTGCAGTTTTGAGACTTTATGATGTGGGCCATTCTCACTGGGGTTAGATGATATCTCAGGGTGGTTTTGATTTGTGTTTCTCTGATAATTAGTGACAATGAGCATTTTTCATATTTTTGTTAGCAATTCTTCTGTCTTCTATAGAGCCAGCCTATTTTTTCTTTGAAATGTGTTGTTAAATTATCTTTTCCAATAAGATGGTTGACTTTATTCAGATTGATAATTTTATTCTAATCTAACTTGGAATTAAGGGTACCTTTTAATCCTTCTATTGTCTGGAATGTTTTTGGTTGTAACAGAAAAACTAACTCTGACTTAAAAAATGGAATTTATTGCCTCTTAACTGAAGAGTCCCTAAAGTAAATCAGGCTTCAGACAAGGTTGCTTGAGTGGCTCACTGAGATCTCCAAGGAGAGCTGGCTTCTTTCCATCTCCTAGCTCTGCCTTCTGGCCCATCATAGCTGCAAGGAGCTTCGGGGACTGCTGTTTCTTTATTCAAATTCAGTCTGAAAGTGTGACTTTGTCTCTGCAGTCTGCAGTCTCCTCACACCATCTTTTCCCCTGATATCTTTGTGGCATAAAATTTAGAATATGCTGAGGTAAGGGAAAATCTTTGTATTTGATTTTTTTTTTTTTTTTTTTGCAGTTTTTGACTGCGGCTGGGTTTGAACCCGCCACCTCTGGCAAAGGGGGCCAGCACCCTACTCCTTTGAGCCATAGGCGCTGCCCTGTACTTTGAGTTTTTAAAAAATTGTGAAGAGATGGCTCGGTGCCTTGGCTCTAGCAGCTAAGGCGCCAGCCACATTACACCTGAGCTGGCGGGTTCCAATCCAGCCTGGGCCCGCCAAACAACAATGACAGCTGCAACCAAAAAATAGCTAGGCATTGTGGTGGGCACCTCCCAGCTACTTGGGAGGCTGAGGCAAGAGAATCACTTAAGCCCAGGAGTTGGAGGTTGTTGTGAGCTCTGATGCCATGGCACTCATACCCAAGGCAACAGCTTGAGGCTCTGTCTCACAAAAAAAAAAAAAGAAGAAGAAGAAAAAACTAGAGAGAAATGATTGAGTTTTAAATTGCTTTTACGTTGTATGAGCACTACAGTTAATACAGTAGGAATGATTCCTTTTTAAAGTGGTCAGGTAGCTTGGCACCTACAGCTCAGTAGCTCAGGTGCCAGCCTCATACATGGGGGCTGGTGGGTTCGAACCCAGCCCAGACCTGCCAAACAACAATGACAACTACAACAAAAAAAACAGCTGGGTGTTGTGGCAGATGCCTGTAGTCCCAGCTACTTGGGAGGCTGAGGCAGGAGAATCACCTAAGCCCAATAGTTAGAGATTGGCTGTGAGCTGTGATGCAATGGCACTCTACCAAGGGTGACATAGTGAGACTATGCCTCAAAAAATATATGTAAATAAAGTGGTCAGGTGGGATGAAAAAAGGTAAAATTATATTCAGACATTAGTTTAATCAAGATAATTTTTCTTCTTAGAGATGTAATACTGTTGCCACTTGAAAAGCTGAACAGCAAAAGGACCTTTAGACAATGAAATATGATAATTGGGTCATACTAGTCAGGAATCAGTATTTCTCAGCAAGGAGGGCACTGTTGGCATTTGGTTGAGACAGCTCTTTACTTTGAGGGATTGTCCCTGAACATTGTATTGAATTTTCCATATTGGTCCCTTGGTTACCATATGTCCTGTCACATTCCAGACATTACTACAACCAAAAAGTCACCTGCATGTTTTTAGCTCTTAGGAAGAGGTGGGATGCCCAACTACTGCTACTGCCTAAGGAGCTCAGAACTGGGGTTTTGAGGTGCTGGGGCTCAGACCCTGAGGAGTAGGTACTGCTGAGTCCAAAATGTTGCCAACAGGAACTGGCAATAGTGGGAATGTGGAAGGAAGCTGGGAACCAGAACCAACTGCTGCTGCTGCCTGTTACAAAGAGTGGTGTTCAGTCAACTCTGATGGGAACAGGGAACCAAATCAGGAAAAAGAAAAGTCCCTTTCCCATTCTCCAGCTTCCTTTAGTTCCCAGGTTGGCAGAACCCATCAGGGAGCAGCTGGTGAAGGACACGCTGTTAGCAGTATCCTAGCTCCAGCATTAGAAAGCAGAGTCTATAGATAGAAGAGTGAACTTTTTAACTGAAAACCAACAGTGTAATAATGGATACTGTAGTCTTGGTATTTTAGTCCCATTGCTTTCCTAGTGGCTCCTCCTCATGCAATGAATGGAATTTGGGCTTTGTCAGCAGCATACATGCTGCTTATTGGTTGTGTTAACTTGGGCAATTTTTAACTTTGCTGAGTTTCACTTTCTCCTTGTAAAGGTCTGAAGATGAATTAAAATCTTATGTGGTTAAATAAGAAAATAACTTCTTGTATGCTTAACAAAACATTGCATTTTGAATTAGGAAACACAAGTGTTAATTTGTCCTCTCCTAAATACTAGCTATTTGAAATTCAACAGATTGTGCTAGCTTCAGCAGCACATATGGAAATTCAATAACTCATTTTATCTTTCTTAACTTATCTTTTCTCTGTAAAAGTAGAATAATTTTATTTACTATAAGGATCATATAGATGGGATAATGCATGCAAGACTAATTTGCAAATTATAAAAATGACAAAGATTATAGTGTCCTAACACAGCTACCATTTAATATTATATGTGTGAGATTCTCTCATTTAGTCTGCACAAAGACTTCGATCAGTCTTATCTGAGATCCTGAATACTACTACATTATATTGATTTTATCTCTATTCAAATATTAAGGAAGGACGAAATATTTTGCCACTACAGGTTAAGCATCCCTAATCCAAAAATCCCAAATCTGAAATGCTCCAGAATCTAAAAACTTTTTGAGCACCAATGTGATGCTTAAAGAAAGTGCTCATTGGAGCATTTTGCATTTGGTGTGCAGAACCTATGGGTATGTAAATGCATATATTCCAAAGTCCAAAGAACATTCAAAATCAAGGACACTTCTTTTTTTTTTTTTTTTTTTTTTTTTTTTTTTGAGACAGAGCCTCAAGCTGTCCCCCTGGGTAGAGTGCTGTGGCATCTCAGCTCATAGCAACCTCCAACTCCTAGGCTCAAGCGAGTCTCCTGCCTCAGCCTCCCAAGAAGTTGGGACCACAGGTGCCTGCCACAACGCATGGCTATTTTTTTTTTTTTTTGGTTGCAGCCATATTGTTGTTTGGCGGGCCCGGGCTGGATTCGAACCTGCCTCTAGGTGTATGTGGCTGGTGCCTTTGGCGCTTGAGCCACAAGCACCGAGCCAATCCAGGACACTTCTTAACCCATATTTCTGACAGGGGACATTCAACCTGTACATATAATATGCACCTACAGAGGTGGGCAGACCCTCTTACCTTCCAGTCTTTTCTGCAACTACTGATTCATTTCACCTATTTTGTTTGTTATCTGTGCTTATTCCAGAGGAGAAACAGAAGAATGACACTCAGATCTATTAAATTAACAGCTGGTAGACTTAGCTTTCTGACCATAGAGATGCCAGAGATTAATGTATATAGCTTTACCTAGGTTTAGTTATTGTGAGTTTTTCTTTTTTTTTTTTTTTATTTAATGCAGTTTCTTAAAAAAGCTTTAGTGAAACAGGTTAGGGAATTTGCAGTACAAGGCTGAATGGTCTTTTAAAAATAGATTACCCTCAGTGATTAGGACACTGGCCCCATATACCAAGGGTGGTGGGTTCGAACTCCACCCCAGCCAAATTGCAGCAGCAAAAAAATAGCCAAGCATTGTGGCAGGTGCCTGTAGTCCCAGGTACTTGGGAGGCTGAGGCAAGAGAATCCCCTAAGCCCAAGAGCTGGAGGTTGCTGTGAGCTGTGACATTACAGCACTCTACCCAGCACAACAAAGTGAGACTCTGTTTCTAAAAAAAAAAAAAGATTATCTCCTATTTCTATGTATACTTCATAAGCTGGGGAGCGTTTCTTGTGCATCTAATATTACTGAGGAATATAAAACATAGAAATATATCAACTATGTCGAGTGGCTCAAGCCTATTATCCTAGCCATTTGGGAGGCCAAGGTGGGACCAGAAGTTTGAGATCAGCCTGGGCAACAAAGTGAGACCCTGTTTCTACATAAAATTTAAAAATTAGTCAGGTTTAGGCCAGCTAAACCTGTAATCCTAGCACTAAAAATACTTCTAAAAACTCTAAAACTCCTTATCCATCTCTAAAAATAGCCAGACATTGGGGCAGGCACCTCTAGTCCCAGCTACTTAGAAGGCTGAAGCAAAAGGATCACTTGAGCCCAAGAGTTTGAGGTTGACACTACAGCACTCTACCAAGGGTAACAAAGTGAGACTCTGTCTCAGAAAAAAAAAAAGCCAAACTTGGTGGAGTATGTTTCTAATTCTAGCTACTTGGGAGGTTGAGGCAAGAGGATCGCTTAAGCCCAGCAGTTTGAAGTTGCAGTGAGTTATGATTGTGTTACTGTGCTCCAGCCTGGGTAACACAGCAATATACTGTCTCTTTTATTTTATATTTATTTATTTAGAGCAGGCATCCTTAAACTACAGCCTGCGGGCCACATGCAACCCACCTAGGACATTTATCCGGCCCACCCGGTGTTTTTGCCACTGCTGCCTGTCCTGCTTAGCAGCTGACTTGTCCCAGGGCCTGCAGTCCGGCTCTCCAACGGTCTGAGGGACAGTGAACTGGCCCCCTGTTTGAGGACCCTTGATTTAGAGGCTGAGTCTCTGTTGCCCAGGCTAGGATGCCATGGCATCATAGCTCAAAACAAACTTAAACTCCTAGGCACAAGAGGTCCTCTTTTGTTGGCTTCCTAAGTAGCTCGGACTATAGACGCCTGCCACAATGCGTGGCTAGTTCTTCTGTTTTTTAGTAGAGATGGGAGTCTCACTCTTGCTCAGGCTGGTCTCAAACTCTTGAGCTCAAGCAATCTGCCTACCTCTTTTTGACACCCCCCCACCCCCAGAATGAAAGTTTTAGGGTTAGTATTACAGGCACAAACCACTATGCCCAGTTGACACTGTCCATTTAAAAAAAAAAAAGATGACAGAAAAAAAAATGCATCAATCATACGTGATATAATTCTGTACTAGTTTGTCTTACCTCTCTGGTACTGAAGAATTTATATCTGAGTTGGGGAAAATTTTAAAACACAAGAAAAGTGAAGATTTTGAGTGAGAAGGGTACAATTGAGTAGAAATACAAAGGTTAAATGTCTGATTAGTTTTGAATAAGTAATTGAGCATGGGTGGCAGTTAGAGTCTAGTCAGAATGTAATTTCAATGGTGGTGATGAAATTGGTAGGCTCAAGGTGATAAAGACATGACAGTTTATAAAATGGAACTTCCCCATTCCCATTTTAGGTCAGAATTCAGCTATAAGGTTGGTTCTCTTTGCTCCTGGCTCAAGGGTGTTACTGTAAGATTTTTCTCACAGCTTGAGCTAAAGGCAGACTTTTTGGTAAGATTTCTGTGTATTAACTCAGACATACACAACTCTTTAAGCAAAGTATTTTCTTAAGCCTTTATGTTTAGATTTGGGTGAAACTGTTTTTCTACACTGATATAAAAATAACCATGAGTCCTATTGCTCCAGTTGTGTGTGTGCATGTTATATTAGCTTAAGAGATTGGTGGGGAAGAGGTTAGAAATCTGGGAAAGCGTGGATGAGTTACTTGTTAAGGAAAAAGATGATATTCTTATGCTAATGCAAGCTCTGGATAAGGAGCAGAACAGCCATGCAAACAATGGCTATGGAGCCAGAAAGTCTGCAGTGAGCCCATTCCTTCTCAGAAAGCTTGTCAGACCAGGCGCCTGGAGCTGCGTGGGGGAGGGATCCCTGGAAAGGGGAGTTTTCTCCTTGCTATTTTCTGGAATTGGCAGCTGGCCAGCTTGTTGGAAATTCCCAAACCTCTCTACTAGAAAGTAAAAATTAAGGCGGGGGGGGGGGGGGGGTCTTAACGGGAAGAGGAAAGAATGACTTTAGTCTGTTTTTTCAGCTGACTTCAGCCTTTTCCTGCTTTGTTTTCTTTCTAAAATCTGATTGAACTATTGGTTCAGCCTTCTTAGTATTTATGAAGCTTTAAAGTTTTTTTTTATTTCAAAAGAAATTATTTATATTTTATTGAGTAATTTTACCCTAATGTTATTTTCCTGAAGAAGAAACTGCACCAATAAGTGTTTAGTACTGATATGCAAGATACTAACTCATTTGAGTTGGTAATATTATCCTCATTTTGTGGCTAAGAAAACTGAGACCTAGATAGCTTAAGTAACTTCCCCAGAGTCAAACAGCAAATAACTACTTGAGGTGATATTTTAAACCTTCCAGGTTGACATCATAATTTACTCTCTTAAATTTCCTACCCAGGATATGTATGATATGGTAAGTGCCTTTACTTAGAACAAAAAACTGATGTCATGTTTATGGAACCCATAGTTTAAAAGGGCAAATTTAGCAGTATATAGTATAGAACTAGGGATAGGTTTTTTTTTTCCCTCCTAAAATGAGCCTTACTTGTGTAATGGGGTGAGATAAAGACCACTGACACAAATTAGGAGTTCAAAAAGGAGTCTTTTATTAACCTCAGGGCTGTTTCAGCAAAGTCTAAAGCAGACTAAGTGAGAGAGCATTGAGGGGTCTGAAGTTGGGGTTGTTATAGTCTGAAAGTTGGCAAAGGGACAAACAGGTGGACTAAAAGTTGGCAAAAGAAGCAAAAAGTAAGTTGAGGGTCATGATGGACCCCTTTTACAGAAGCAAACCTTGCAATCTGACAGATTAGTAGATAGGTAACATAAAGGTCACATAAAGTAGATCTGGCAACACATCAACCAGATCTGGCAATTTGCAAATAAATAAAACAATTTGTCACAGCACTTAGCTTGTTAACTACCATCATGGCAGTACTTGGCCCATTAGTTCTTATCTTGTTCTGTTCCAGCCTGATCCGGACTGATCTAAGAGTAATGGTGCCTGTCATCATTTCAGAGTTAT
>CAUYQV010144261.1:0-37879 GCA_963574575.1 Galagoides demidoff
CTTATTGTAAGTCAGTAACAGTATATAGATTAAATGTTTACAATATAGGGAATTGTAAATAAATATATCAGTTTTTTCCCCCTTTGGTCTTCCACAGCAGTATTATTGTCTTTGTGGAGTTGACTAATTATTAAAAAAAAAGAAGATCCTGTAATGGATTTCAATTACAATAAGATTATAGTGGTGTATACCAAATAAAATCAAATACGTAAATACAAACTTGAGTTTTGATTTATTGGGTAATCCAATTACTTTCATATCTAAAAGTCTTTGATTAAATTCTTCTTTATGTGTAAAATGTGGTGGTGGTGGCGGCCTCAGTGATGGGGGATGTGTTCAAGTGGTGGGAGCTCCACAGTGGAGACGGAGAGAGCCACTGGCACAGGGGGAAATGCAAGTCATTTGATATCTTTAAAGTATATTATTTTCATCTTTCATGGAGAGTGCAGCTTTATGTGTGGAGAACCAAGAAATTTTGAGTTTTTTATAATCCCATAGGAGCAGTTAACATTTGAGAGAGGGAATGACATGATCAAATTTACACTTCAGGAAAATATCTGTGGAAAACAGATCAGTAGAGGGAAAATCTAGAGACAAGAACAGTAAATAAACCTCATGTGAAGTTCAGAGAAAAAATAATGAAGCCTGAATAAGAATACTTGTAGTAATAAAGAAGGGGGTCTGGATTTGGAAGCGACTTAGGAATTATGATGATCCTAAATTGGTTATTGATTAAATGTCAGAAAGAAAGAGTCAAGGGTGGCTCACAGGTTTTTCACTTAGGAATTTGGGTGTATTCATGGAGATGAGCAATGTACAAAGAGGAGAAGTAGGAAGCAGATGGCAGGATGAAGTTAGTCACAGATCATATAGTACAATGATCGGAGAATTAGATTTGCAGGATGTGGCACATTTTGTATTCCATTATGAACGATAAAAGGCTTTAAAAGTCAACGTACAGGTTTGAAGTTATAGCCTATAGGTGAAATACTTTGAGGTTGTAGACTGGATCAAAAAGGATTCTTGATATATTAAGTGACAGGCAAAAGGAAAAGGTTGTGAATTTCCATCTGAAGGAGCTAGAATGGCTGATTAAACCTAAAGAAAATAGAAAGTGGGACACAATAAAGATATGAGCAATCACATATCAGTAAGACAAAAAACGTTTAGAAAACAAAACTTCTAAGAATAAAATTGTAAACTTCGAGAAAAATCAAGGGAAGAAAAACAAACTGCCATTGTGAATAACTTAAAAGTAGACGTCCCTGCAGAGCTTCTAAACCTTAGGAGATGAGAGACTGCAGTGAACCTCTTCATGTCAGCAAACTACAGTGTAGGTGAAACAGAGAGACAGCTTAGAAAACAGAATTCATTAAAACTGACCCAGAGAAATAAAATTTTTATATGACATAATTTGAACGTTAATTTTTGTTTGTTTGTTTTGAGACAGTCTCACTGAGTGAGTCACAGCTCACAGCAACCTCCAACTCTTGGACTTAAGTGATTCTCTTGCCTCAGCCTCCCAAGTAGCTGGGACTACAGGCGCCTGTCACAACGCCCGGCTATTTTTTGGTTGTAGTTGTCATTTGGCAGGCCCAGGGTGGGCTAGAACTTGCCAGCTTCAGTGTATGTGGCTGGCGCCCTGCTCACTGAGCTACGAGTGCCGAGCCTTGAATGTTAATTTTTTAAAAAATGCCTTTCCACAAAAAACAAAGATCTAGATGGTTTCACTGTGTAATTTTTCTAAATATTTAAAGAAAAAATAGTATCTGTTTTAGTTGAATTCTTTTGGGATACAAAGGAAAGGGAGCATTGTTAAAACTGCTTTTAGAAACTGGCACAACTTGATGCCAAAGTCTTATCAGAATTAAAGGATAGTCTCTTACGAACATAGAGCATCCTAAACAAAATAATTACAAATCAAACTCAGCAATGAATAAAAGAATACATTTTATTGACCATATTTCATTCTAGGAAGGCAGTATTTAACATTTTAAAATTGGTGCCATTTACCACACACAGGAGAAAGAAAAATTTTATGATCGTCTGTATAAAAGCAAAAGGACTATTTAATTTCAATACTTGTTTATGGTAAAAACTCATAGCATATTAGGAAATAAGGGCTACCTTCTGATTCCAATATTCAAAAAACAAAACCAAAACAAACCCCTTCATTTCTTATCCACAAATAACAAATACAAAATTTAAAATATTACTATTTGAAAATAATAGGTTTATAACAAAAAGGTCTAATATAGGAAAGTTATACCATATTCGTGATTGGTAGACAATATTGATTAAAAGATATCAGTTCCTTAAAATTATATTGGCGGTGAAAATCTCAGACTTATTTTTAAATGTGAAAATTAAGGTGGTTCTAGATTTTATATGGAAATGTAAAAGCAAAGAGTAGCTAAGTTAACATTGAAGAATGAGGGTGTGGCCTTTAATACCTGATCATGATCTAATGAAAAGCTCAGTAAAGACAATGTGGTATTGGGCAAAAGTCGAGAAATGAACTGGACTTACAAAAAGGGGGACGTGTGCTAGGGGAAGATGGTCTTTTCAATACGTGATGTGGGTTAATTGGATATCTGCATGGAACAAAGTATCTTGATTCATCTCACACCAGAAATTAATTATAGATTGTTGATCTAATTGTGAAAAGCAATAAAAATGTTAGTTTAAAAACATAGCAGAGGCTCAGCACCCGCTCGGTGGTTAGGGCACCAGCCACATGCACTGGGGCTGGCAGGTGGGAACCCGGCTCAGGCCTGCTAACCAACAATGACAACTACAAAAAATAAATAAATAGCCGGGCATTGTGGCAGGCGCCTGTAGTGTAGTCCCAGCTACTTGGGAGGCTGAGGCAAGAGAATCACTTAAGCCCAAGAGTTTGAGGTTGCTGTGAGCTGTGATGCCACAGCTCTCCTGAGGGCAACATAGTGAGACTCTGTCTCAAACAAAACAAAACAAAACAACAAAAAACCATAGCGGAAAATCTTTATGACCTTAGAATAGGCATATATTTCTTACATGGGACACAAAAAGCACTAAGTTTAAAAGAAAAAAATATGCTACATTAAAATTTTATGCACTTCATTAAAAGGAGGCATTCAACAAAAATGAAAAATTTTTGTGATACAGAGATCTGACGAATGATTTACATCCACAGTGTATAAATTAATAAGAAAAGATAGTTCAACAGAGGAAAAGGTGCAAGGCTTTAACTGGTAATTTCCAAAAGTATTAAAATAGCCAATAAAAGTTATGTTTAAAGGGAATGTGAAGTGTTGCAGTTTAGGAAAACATACTTGTCAGTATCCACTAAAGCTAAGCATGCGCATGACTGGCCAGCACATTTGATTCTTTGGCATTTACCCAACAGATGTGTATATTTGTTTACCAAGAGACATGTGCTGGAATGTTTCTAGGTGAACTCTACTTTTTCCTCTCCTCGTCTTCCCCCTCTCCCACACGTGCTGGCCTACTCACCTACCTGTCCCACTGAGTCTCATTGTGTTACACTTTACATACCTGTACTCCTTTGCTAAGAACAAGGTTATCCTTTTTAATAACCACAGTACGATGATCACATACTCAGGACATTTCACATTAATGTGATCTAACATGCTATCCAGTTCACATTTTGCCCGTGATTCTAACACACACCGTACCCTTTCAAGCATGCCTTTTGCAGGTCTGTGATCCAGTCCAGGACTCTGCATTGTGTTTTAGTCATTCTGTCTTTCTGATCTTTAACCTGAAAGCGTGCATTCGCCGTTCATTGTGCTTCAACCCAGTGGGTGTTAGGCAAGTTCAGTAGAGGATCCTTCAGTGCGGGTTGGTCTGACTTTTCCCTCGTAGTTAAGCTTTGCATTTTCCCTGTATGCATCTCTTGACAGGAAAACCACAGAAGTGAGTTTCACCCTCTGTACCTTAACAGGGTGCACATAATGTACCTTTATCTCTTTATTGTTGACAATCAATTTTGATTAATTGGTTTAGACATTTCCACACGTTTCGCCACTGCTGTCAGTTTTCCCTTTGTAATTGTGGTAATGAATGATATGTAGATAGATACTTTGATACTATAGATATTCTATTCTTCACAAAAGCTTTTTTGTAGCCGTTGAAGATTCTTACCTGGGCTGAAGGGCACCAGCCACGTCCACTGGAGCTGGCAGGTTCAAATCCAGCGCAGGCCAGCCAAACAACGACAACTATAACCAAACAATAGCTAGGCATAATGGCGGGGAGCCTGTAGTCCCACCTACTTGGGAGGCTGAGACAAGAAGATAGCTTAAACCCAAGAGTTTAAGGTTGCTGTGAGCTGTGATGCCACAGCACTTTACCCAGGGCAACAGCTTGAGACTCTGTCTCAAAAAAAAAAAGAAGATTCTTGCCTGAATTACTAAGATGGTTGCAAAATTAAGATTTTTTTAAAAAACTCATTCCCAGCACATTTATTAGTTGCCACTTACTGTAAAGAGAGATTTCCTTTCTGCGTTTGTGGATATGTATTATCAGAATGTACTAAAGGATTCTTTTTAATTCATAGTGTTATATAATCCATTCCTATCCTAGATTTAACCAATGGGAACCCCATCAATATAATTTATGTTCATTCTCTATTTCCTTGAGCACTTGCTTACTTGTAGTACGCTGTGTTTCAAATTTGGGTGTGCCTTTTGCTACTAGAGTTACATCATTTTAAGGCCTCTCCAGAGTAAATACACACAGCATGAATTTGCCCTGACACCTCCAATTCCCATCTCACATCACAGGGTGTTTGCTGGTCCTCCCTCCTTCCAGGTTCCTCTTTTCTCCTACAGTAAGGTTATCGACATCTTTACTCATTTGCTTAATCTTACAATACATATATTGTAATTTCAGAATTGCTATGCCTAGACCCTCACAAACAAAGTCAAAAGTTTAATATTTCCTTGCAGTTTTTTTACACTTTTAGATGAAAAACAGTGAATCAAAAAGTATTTTATTCAAAATTTAAGTGTACTTTTTTTTTCTCCTGTGCGGTTATTTTAAAAATGTAGAATTAGGTTTATTTGTTTTATTTATATCCAGTTTTACCTTTCTTCCTGTTCTCATTTATCTGATTCTCCTTTTTGTATATGTGAAATACTTAAAAGTTTCCGAAAGTCGGAACTCTACAAAGAAATATACTCTGAGAAGTATACTCCTTTCGCCCTTTCAACTCATTTTCATCCATCCCCACAATAAGTTGATTTTATTGTTCCTGGTTATCCTCTATTTTCAAAATATAGATTACACATATAAATGTTTACTGTATGTTGAATATAATTGTATATGTGTGCATATAAATCTGTCACGTGTGTGCACACACACACATACATGCTGAAAATAACTGCGTTTCAGTTCTCCAAAATTGTTCTTTTTTATAATAGCTGCTTCAGTTGTATAACAATATTTAACTTGACCATTCTCTTGTTTGTATTGGGATGTTAGCAGTATTTTACAGTTAAAAACAGGGAAAAGTGCCTTTGTGTGTGTATTTTCATAATGTGTGAGTTGTATTTTCAAGGAAAATTTCAGAAGTGGAATTTATTAGTCAAAAAGGAAATGGCAATGTAATTGTATTGATACTGTAGACCCCCTAAATCTGGGCACACAATACAATTCATTAATCTGAGGGATGACAGGTGGTGGACCACAGTACTCTGAAAACCTCTGGGATAAGTGTCGAACAGTATGCTTATAAATTAAATAATTTAACAGATACTGTGTGCTTATTTATACTAAAGATGTCCTGCATACTGGGAATGAAATTAGAATATTCTGGGAATCTGGAGAAGGCCTCTGGGCCACATGGCCTCCTGCTTATCAGATGATCCCTGAACAGAGAGACGTAATGGAGAAGGCACAGCAGTCCTTCCCAGAGTGTGAATTCCACTGACATAAAATTCTAGTTTACACAGAATTATTTCTATATTTTGTTAGAAACAATACTGGTAGTCATACAGTGTACCTGCTGGCAGTAATTAGGAAATAAAGGAAGTAGAGTTTGGGAAGGGAAAGGAAAAAGGAGAAGGTAAACCAGGAGTCCAGTGCAGCCTCATGTTGCAACACCATAGGAAGAAAAAGCCCCGGGCTCAGTCGTTCCCTCATAGTTTAAGTGGGCAGAGTGATGAGGGGAACTTGGGAATCAGAAGTTATAAAACTTGAGGTTATGAAAGCTGACAGGCCTCGTGTTTGGATGGTGATTTGGATAGGAGTGAAAAAGAACATACCAACCCATCAGACCTTTTGAACGTCTGATCGAAAGTTTGGAAAAAGAAAATCTTGAAGATTGGCAAATCAATTGTATACTACCTGTTACTGGAATTCAGAATTAACTTTGAATTTATTTTTATTTTTTGTCAAAATATCTGAACTTTTTCAACTATAGATTTTCCTAACACGAGGTTCTTAGGATAATAATCATTTGGTTGAAGAGAGAGTATTTTTGGATCCCAAATCAGGTAACATTAATATGAAAAGTGTGCTTTAAATAAAATATTAGGTTATTAAATAAGAAATGTCCAATTTCCTTGAGTACTAAGTTTAATAGTTGCTATCTCTGACATTTCTCTTTGACACATCTTGGTTGGTTTTTTTGTCTTATTTTTTTGTTGGTGTGAAGGTATCTCCTCATTCTTTCAAATGCTCATCATGGCTTGTGACTATCTTTTAATTTTTTTTTTTAATTTGGGCAATTTTTGTGAGACTGTGGATAAGTCAAAACTTTGTGTTATATTTGAATGAGTTAGATTGTACGGCACAGGTGCTCAAAATATCAATGAAGTGTTAAAGAAGAAGGTGGCCAGTGAACGTAAAGTACATTGATGAATGAACGTACGGTACGTTGGTGGTTTGAGAATCTCTGTTATGTTGATTTTAAATCTTGAAAATGTGCCTCATGGGATGGTGCTAGACCAAGGTGGATAACCCTGAGCGGGAAGCTGCCGTGGAAGTGAAGCCTGCTCAGCTACGCGTGGATTAGCGGCACGTTACTCTTCTAACAGTGTTAGACTATTGGAAATAAAGTGGGAAGATAAAGAAGCTGGACGGATGGATCCTGCAGGAATTAAATGAACATGAGAGGAGAAATCATCAAAGCTTGCCTTCCTCTGCTCTCACGATGGGGTGAACCGTTTCTACACCATATTGCTACATGTGATGAAAAACGGATTCTTTTTTGACAGCCGCTAGCGGTCAGCACAATGATTGGACAAAGATGTGCCAAACACAGTCCACAATCGAATATTCATCAAGAAAAGCTAATGGTGTCTGTATTACTCGCCAGAGCTTCATGAAGCCTGGTCAGGCCATTACAATGGGTACATACTGCACCCAATGGAAAACACAATGAAGATGCTTGCAGTTAAGCAGCCAAGAATGGTCAGGAGAGACAGGCCAATCTTTTGGCAAGACAGTGGCCAAGCACATTTTGCACAAACAACACTGCCCAGACTACAGAGGCTGGACTTGGAAACTCTCATCTGCTGTATTTATCAGACTTTGCACCAACTGACTGCCACTTCTTCCAGGCTTTGGACCACTTCCTGCAAGGAAAAAGACTCAATTCTCAATAAGCTGTGGCAAGTGGCTTTTGTGATTTCACTGCCAGCCCCCTCCAGGCTGCCTCAGTGCTGGCATACACGAGCTGCCAGGAAGGAGGAAGGCTGATTCCTACTGGAAACCTCGTAGAATCCTGGAGGAACTTGAGCAGTTTCAACATCATACTGAAAACTCCACTTTTGATATATGCACCATTTTGTAAGTGATACTGTAATAAAAATAATACAAAGTCAAGCTTCTTAAATTTGAAATTCAGTTTTACCAAACCTAATGGAAATTTCTTCCGAAATAACACATTATAATATGTTCTGCTTATCTTAAAGTGAACCTTCTTATACGTATTGCTTAATTAAAAATCTGCAATGATTTCTGCCATGAATAGCCAAGTGTTTTTGCTAAAAGGTGAGTGGAATTTTAAATATCATTACTATTATTATATAGTAATAACATTCTATGTGCTCTCTGAAATGCTTTGTGTGGGCTTTCTCAAAATCTTCAAACTTCTTCCTAAAAACAGTGCCAAAAAGTCACGTATGTAAAAATCATTTAATACCTTTCAACTTATTACAGAGAGTTTGCATTTTAACTTAAATAAATATTGGCAGTTGGCATTAAGACGACAGTGGGTCAAGTGGCTTTTGTCGAAGGTTCGAGTAGCGTGATCACCACGTGGTCGTCTCGGCCTTGCCATAACATCTCTCCTTCAAAGTCCACCAGTCCGTGTTTCCTGGCGCGCATGAGAATGCCCACCACTTTATCTGAAATGCGAACGTATCTGTCAAAGAGGTCTCCAAAAGTGACCTGGATCTTGCCGTCTCGTCGGTGGCGAGCCATGGTGCGGATGATGAAGCACAGGTCCATGATCTCCCGGTAGATGTGCTCCTCGGCCCGCTTGGCCCGTTCCGCAGTTTTGGTTCCTTCCTTGGGACGGCCGTAGCCCTCATCGCCCTTGTGTAGGCGGGTGGACATGGCCAGCTGATAATCAAACTCCTCACTGAAGGGATTGAGCCTCTGGGACTGTATGTGCTCATCAGCCCACTGCTGCCATCTCCCTTTCAGGCTGTTCACCTGGCTGTATTTCTGGTGGGCCTTGCAGCTGAGTTTCTCTGCAAATCTGTTTGCCCTACAGGAGAGAGAGGGTAAAGAATCAAGATACCTACATTGTAACACCCAAATGCTGTTTTTCCTTTACACTTTGTCTCTGTGCATCTCAAGGTCTTTATAATTTTTTGATTTTGAAAGATACATAAACAATACAAAAAAATTAGAAGAAAAAAATCACATAATTGACTGCTGTGTTCAGTTTGATGTGTGTCTTTCTGCATTATTTTTCTCTGTGAATAACAGTAATGTTTGAAGCATTATGATATTCTGTTTTCAGAGAAAAGCTTCGTACAATGCAAACGTATCTTAAAACTGAATGTTAGTAGCATTTTAGGCACAGAAGATGAGGCCTTAGTTGCCTCATCTGTTACGTAGGAATAGTAGTACCCATCTCATAGAATGGTTATAGGGAATATTACTGTAAAGTGTTTAGAAGAAAGCTAGCACATGGTGTTTCAACCAATGTTATTATTGCTAGCGTCATCTGTACAGCTTGATATTCTACATTTTGTGATACGTCATTGATACCAGTCTAGAGATGCTCTTATTAAAAATCCATCCGTGAAAATCTGTCCATGAGTATTACAGTGCAGATGTGGTGGTGGACTCCTTATCTTTGGGAAATAACTGGTCTCAAGAGGTCCTATAAGAAGAGGATTCCCAAGGCCAGACAGATTCAATAACTTCTTAAAGTCACAAAACGGTTAAGTGGTAGAAGTGGAATGTGAACCAGAGCTGGCTCCAGAGCCTGAATATAATGACTATGAAATTCTGCCCTGAGTCAGCCACAGGGGCAGGTGTAAAACACAAAACAGCCGGAGGCCTAAGGAAATGCCCTTTCTACTATGCAAGGATGCTACTTTGTATCCAGGTACAGTGTTTAACAAGCAGTTGTGTTTTAAATGTGTCTGTATGTGTATTCTAGGGATTTGGAATGCAGTTTCGTATTTAAAACAACCCAAAAACCCAGCTTTGGAAAGTGTAGACCAGTTGTGTCATGAAGGTGCAGGCCTAATTGTAAAACAGGCAAAAATTTGTCTTTAGAAGACTTCCCTGCCACTTTTGTTTCCCGTCTCCTATACTTATTGCTTTCACAGGTGAAACACAAGGTCTTGGATTGTAAAAGAGATTTGTACTTATCCTCATAAGCGCCCACCCTCTCTTTTCCCCTACTCTAAGTGTCCTTGGGCTTATTCTGCACTGGGACTGAAGATGCCCGGGTAGTGCTGGAATTACCTGTCCAAACAACCTTCGATTCAGATTCCGGGAATGGATCAGATTTGAGCATCCCTCACTATACAAACTTCCTGAAATTTGGTTATCCAAATACAGGAGACAAATAGATGTGGACAGGGAGGAATACATAGTTGCACTAGCATTGTGGTCAAGAAAGAAATGATATCCACTAGATGGCGAACTTTCACTAAAGCCAATGCTCTTGTTTCCAAAAAATCCTCCACTTGCTACTTTGTTTCAGAAGTGCAATAGAATTGGAACTGGGAATACACAGCTACTTGTAACACTACTATTCTGTGCAGACTCGGATGACAAAAAAAAGGGGCATGACAAAGTTAATTGGGAAAATCCATTGTACAGAAACTGTATTTGCAATTATTGCAACTTTATAAAATGATATACGTGATGAACACATGCTAAAAGCCAAACCACACTGAAGTAGACTGGATTTCTCCCAGCCCTGCCTGCTCTCACCATCACCTGCCTCTCCATTAAACATCCTTGTTCGGCTGCCCACAGGATGGGCTGATCTACTGTGTGATCAAAGGTGACAAACATCTCCTCCTTTTGGAGCCATAATCAATGAGAAGCATCATCTTCAAATAACAAGCCCCAAGGCCATCTAGGTAGTACCCAAATCTCATGCCAGACTTGAGGCTGGGTCCCCCTGCCGGAGCAGAGACATGGAATGCCTCAGATGGAAGTGAAATGGTGCAATGGATCCACACACACTTGTCTCCTGAGCACTAGCTGGGCTTCCATCCTCACATACAAATCATCACTACAGCATGCTTTTAAAGAGCTTCTGGGCACTTTCACATTCCTTCCATCCTTTAACAAAGTATTTATTTATGACACTACTATGTACCAGGTACTTTTGTGGATATTTAATGGATATTCAATAATTTTTAAAAAGTGAATAACCACTAAGTGATATCCATGAAAATAATCAGAGTAATACAAATTTGGGTTTATGGTACAATTGCAACTCTGTAATATGTGTACACACCAGGGTGAAAAATTTAATAGCGATCGAAAATAACTATGTTGCTATCTATTTGACAGTTGATTTTTTTCATTTTTGTCAAAATTCTTTCATGTTGATATTAGACTGATTTTAGAACTTAAAGAAAAAAATATGGGTAAATAAATCAGCATCCAGAGTAATTTGTTTAAACTGTATGTTATATGAGTCTGTGATTCTCTATTGTAGCCTTTTTCCTTCTGATTTTAAATTAGTAACTTAGATTCCCTAACTATTGACACCCAGTGTCACTTGGGATAGGAGTTGGGGTTAGTGTGGTAAGAAATCTATAAAGAAACACCTTATAAACCTTAATGTCCATTTGTTATATTATCAATTGTAATTCCCAATAATTGGAATGAAGAAAAGGAAAACAAGGGAAGTTGGCCCTATGAGCAAGAATCAGAAAATAGAGCTATTTTTTAAAAAGAAGGGAGGAAATCCAACTTAATGAGTATTTAATTTCCCTCTTTTAAATGTTCTATATTGTCTTTATGTTTCCAATTTTTTTTTAAGTTTGAAAGTATTAGGTTTAAATCAGGAAGAGCAAACCTAATACCCTGAATATCTTCTTGGGAAATGAATACATGAATCAATACTGGATTATGTAGATATTTAATGGATTTTCATATCCAAAATATGAATGATGGTTTAGATTGAGCTTTAAAAAGACAATCTAGTATAAATTGAAAGAAAGCAAGGGAATAATCTAAGATGAACATCTTGCCTATATTTTAGAATAGCAATATGGAATCCACCATCTTCTCAGTTTCTTCATTATTAGTAAACAAATTTCTTACAGTCAATCAAAACTATATCTATCCCCTGTCCCACTATGTGCGCGGTAACCAATTCTATCACACATTATATGGTAGAATAATGCATATGCTATAAGCACTCTCTCTGAAAGTTTAGCTTCATTTACTGAAGTAAATTCTGAAAATTATTTCTCATCTGTCATCTCTAAATATGATGAGTTTGATTGAGTGCTATTTTTTGATGTGAATAAGCTCTTTAGCAGTATGATGAGAATATAGGAATGAATTTTATGATTCTGTCATTTGGGGGTAATAATTACATGGGCATATCATTAAATATGTAATTTTTAAAACCCTAGGAAATAAAAGCTCTGATAGGTATATTGCAAATTTTACATTTCCTAGTAGTTGCCCTTCTGCTGAATCACTAGCTTCAAAATGTCACGGGTACCTATAGGTGAGTTTTTCTGGTCTGTCTTAGATTATACAAAGAAAATAGAGATCAGCTGTCAAGGCCAACCCTGTAGATCAGGGGTTCTCAAACTTTCTAAACAGGGGGCCAGTTCACATGATGCATAATTTTCTCCCTACTGGAAGATCTAGAGAGAGAATGGTCCCTGGTAATGAAAAAGAAGTGAACAAAAGTCCTTTCATACCGGCTTCTTCGTAATGCCACTTTCGTTTCCCCCAGCAATATTTGAGAGTCCCACTAGGGAGGTTTCCTGAATGCAGCTCGGATGGCTACTGACATGAAGAGCTGCCATGGCTGCACAGTGCCCTGGGCACTCCTGAGACTGAGGGAAAGGACCCAAAGAACGAAAGAAGAGGTTTAACCTCCAAACCTAGAGAGAGGCAAGTCCCCAGGACCACTAGGCCTAGCCCACCGCATTATAATGAGCTATAACTTGCTAAGGAGCTCCCCTGAGCCCATTGTTTCCATAGTTTATATAAAAATAACTTCGTAAAATATGAATTAGCATGTCTAGTTTTCAAGGACACAGAGTCAGTGTTGCCGAAGTGACCATGACTCAAGTCTAATTGTCTCGTATTCAAAGCTCCTGTACTTCATCACACTAAGAAAGGGCCCACGTCCCTCCCTGATTTCAGGAACCCTCTCCCCACTTCTGGATGAGACAGTTGAGTCAGAGGGTGGGCTCCAGGGCCAGCATGCCTGGGTTCAAATCTCCTGGGCTGTAATATCTCATGTAAATTCCCTAATATTCATCTCATATTTCCAACTATCAGATAGGGATGATGATTATACCTACCTCAGTGGGATTAAATGAATAAACACAGGAAAAGTATTTAGACAAGTGCTGAGAAGAGTCAGCCTTACTTTGCATTCCCAGTTGATTCCAGCTGTCATCTCCCTACCTTTGGCCAATTTAAAATGTGCTGACAGGAATTCATTCTGCACCCTAAGTCTTTATTCTGATGGATTCCATTATTCCACTTTTAGCACACGTACCCCAAATCTACAAGGCCAGTATTTAGTCTGTGGTTTCTTATGTCTTGATAAAGTGGCATTTCTGGTCATGAATTCTGAATGATGTAAGTTCAGCAGGACTGTAGCTGTCTGAGTGCGTCCTTGAGCAGGAGAGTTAGAGCTATGCTGGTTCCCAAGCATTGTGTTGGAATAGGGCAGGTTTCAGCTTTGTCGGTAACTTGCTGGGTCAGCTTTCCCCACGTACTTCATTGTTTTTGTCCCTGTAATCAGTTAATATCTATCTCATAAGACTGTCAGGACAGAGAGACACAGCATTTAAAACACCCACAGTACATGCAAAACGCGTGACCGATAGTTATGATTCCCTACGTTTTCCATTTCATTCTTAAAACCTCACAGTGTAGTAGTTCTGATTCCTTTAAAACACCTTTAAAGTCACAAACTGTAAGACAGCCTTTTGTCAAATTAGATAAACAATTTTTTTCTTTACTTTCTGATTGTTTCATAAGACTTGAAAAGCACATCTACACATCTAACAGACCCCAAAGGCAAAGGTGGTCAGTTTTATAAGCGTTTATGACATCAGAGATTTTCCCCATGCTTTAATAGCCTAAGGTTGTGGAGTTCCTGACTTTCTGTGACGTGTCTCTTATCTAAACAAATGCCTCAGTTTACATCAGCGCACGTCTGTGTGTATGCGTATGTTTTTGACATCTAAATGTTTTCATTATTTCTGTGTTTGTTTTCAAACAGGGCAAACTTTTTGTGAAAGTTTGAAATATTACTAAATAATAGAATGTACAATGCATATGAATGGTTTTGTGTCTTGACTATACGTGGCAAGCACTGAGCCAGGTGCGTGGCAGCCCTGATCTCAGTTACTTGATCCAGTCCCACAGAATTTGTTCCCAAAGCTTACTATTGCTATCATTTTACAAATGAGAAAATTGTTCTAGAAAAAGAACGAGTGAAGGGGAGAGCTGGGATTTGAACTTGGTCTAACTTCAGACCCTACTCTGAAGCTAGAGAACAGCCTTCCCGAGTCACAGGGATTCCATGGGCCTGTTTAAGCAGATGATATTATAGACATTCAGGACAAGGGAAGGATTTCCCTCCTCAGTGTATCAGAAAACCCTTTTCTCACTAAGAAAGTAAACCAATTAGACCGATTATAGACAGACATCCCTCTCGGATGGCTAAAACTTCGGTGTTTAGT
This sequence comes from Galagoides demidoff, assembly GCA_963574575.1. NCBI lineage: Eukaryota > Metazoa > Chordata > Mammalia > Primates > Galagidae > Galagoides > Galagoides demidoff. The sequence continues at coordinate 14,385 of CAUYQV010144261.1, forward strand.
TCAAAACTGAAAGGAGATGAAACGTGCAGGCACTGACCCAGAGGTCCGTGTCTGAGGCTGGCACTGACCTTTCAGCCCAGGGACATGCCTCTCGCCTGCGCACACTCCCTGCCCAATCTCTGAGATTCCCATTCTAACTTTGGTTGGGTTTCCCCTGCTCTCTGGATTCCCAGACTCAGTTGGGGTTCAGTAATGATCCTGGCACAAGGAGTACCAGTGCGCCAGTGAATGGGAGGCACATTCACTTACTGGGAGCCCATGGGGCGTTTGATCCTGGCAGCGGCCACCTGCAGTCCTTCCTGCTCAGGCCTCTCCTCGGCCTCTCCTCCGTAGCCGCTGTCCTCTGTGTCTATGCTGTCGCTTCTCCCCTGGGGCGCCTCCTGTTCCATCACTTTCCAGCCCTTGGTCAGCTCTGATACCAGGTTGGCACATTTTCTTCTCCGTGTCGGGGAGCCGTGGCTGTGGAGGATTCTGTCGAGGTCATGCTCTGGCTGCCCAGGGTCAGGCGTGGCACCATCCTTCTCGTACCTGTGGCTGAGGTGGCTCATGTCCCCTCCCCTCTCATAAGCCTTGCTGACCACAGTTTTGGTCACCTCTTTCTTTCTGATGTAGGAAACTTCAGTGGCTTCATCTGAGCTCTGTCCATCTCCACATCCCTCTGGCTTTGGGGATGAAGACTTTGCAGCGCTCTGAGAATCCTGGCGGGGGGTAGGGTATGTGACTGTTGGCTTAGGAGCTTGCGGTGGGTCCTGGGTCCCTCCAGGCAACCACCCTGAGGGCTCCTGGGCCTGCTTGATGCTGTTCTCATTCGCCCACTGCTGCCAACCTCGGGCCAAGTTGATGACCAGAGTGGCTGTGCGTACCTTCCGGAGGGCACTCTTGGCTGGACCATCCTCCCTTCCCTTTTCTCCTGGAGCCATGCTACCCGTCTCTTCTGTGCTGATAGCCTGGGCGCTGGCTAAAGTGCCTGTGGTCTAGTGGAGTGCCTGGGGATTTAAATAGAAGCAGGGTGTGGGGTGGGAAGAAGGGCTTGGTGACGGCGGAAACTATGCAAGGCATTTCTTGCCAAGCCGTGGTGCCTTTGCTCTGAGGGTGTTCTTTTTTTACCTCCTGACAGCTCCTGTTTCATCACAGCACAGGGACATCTCTGCTGGGAAAGGACAGTGATGTGCTCACTCCCCTTCTTCTCCAAGTGCCAGAGTGGAAATTACTAGATTGAGTCATGTGCTCAGCCTTACGTTCTCCATGACCTTAACACGGTTCTACCATTTATAGGAGCAGGCAGTTGGGGTACAGATTTTGCTAGGAACATTCCAGGGTTGCTCCCATTTCCACCTCAATGGCCATCAGTACAGCTCATACTTAATTCTATTTTATGAGAGAATTAAATCCCACAGAATGTGTCCCCAAATGCGATTCAAACCCAGATCTGTCTGATTGAAAGCCAGTGCTTGCTTTCATTCTAATAATCAAAGCTCCTGAGTTGCCTTTTTCTTTTGCCTTCAATTTCATTAGAAATAGACCTTAGAAGATCATCTCACCCAACCTTCGTTTTCCAGGAGGGAAAACTGAAGCCCAGATAAAGGGAGACCAAGGTCCAGGGACTTGGAGGCTCATTGTTTTCCAGTCCCAGGTTTGAATTGTTTCAGAGACAAGTCATACTGATGTACAAGACGATAGTCAAAAATTTGGTCCAATCATTAAGAAATAAATTGAAAGAACTGCATACACATTGAATTCCAGAAATTATTATTAGAATAAATCTTTTCAAATATTTTGCTTAAAAAGACCATTTAAAGACAAAATAAATGAATGCTATCAGAAACCCATGCCCTGCCCTTTTTTTTTGTTTTTAATAACAAAACCTTCCTTTGCAGACCTCTAGGTTCAAGTAGACAAAGGCACTTTTTCAGCTCTCAAAACAAAGACTGAAATATAATATTTTTTAAAGCCCTGGAAAGATAGGTCATGTGGACAGGAAAACAACCATCTATGCAATGTATTAAACCAGATAAAAAGGCCCAGGGCTCAGCAATGAATAATTTCTTAAAGACAGACAAAATAATTTTTTTTCATCCCACAGTTCTACTGGCTTTAAAACTATAACCTTTTCCCCGATGTTGGCATAATGATGATGCAGTTAACCATAATGATTGGAAACTACCGTGGAAGGGCCTTAAGGGAAAAAAGAAAGTATCTTCTAAAAGTGAGACATTTATTTTGAAAAAAAAGTTGATGTCCGTTTTTCATTTTCTGGGTTATTTACCTCCTAGGACTAAAACAATTTGGGAAATGATTCAATGTAGAAATCTGTCCGATGTGTTTTCAGAGTTCAGGAGGACCTGATAATGTCACCTGAGGGCCAATAAGGCAGAGACAAAATCCCTGCTGGTTAATTAAGAGGGAACTGGAGTATAAGGAAAGAAAACTATTACAAATAAAGTTTTACATCTGAGTCTGAAATTTCTAGCATTCCTTTCTGGAACGTAGCTACGCTGCAGACCCTTTGGTTCTTACCAGATTCTCTTTATCCTGTGTGGAAGACATTGGGAAAGAATAGGGTTCTTCCAAGATGCCAATGTGCTGAGACTCTGGGCTAATTTTTAACTTTCAAAGAGGTTTTCTGCTTCGTGGTTCACACCTGCCCCAGGGTCAATCCTGATAGACAGGATCTGGAGACAGCAAAACTTTAATAGTTTTTCACATTAACAGACATTTCAGTCAGCTGCCTGGGGTTAGGGGCTGTCCGCAGATGGTCCTAGTACAAACCCACGCACGCTCACACGCCTGGCTCCTAAAACAATATGGGCATTCTTTCTGAGATTCAGCCTCCATGGCAACTGCGATCTTTCATTCGTACTTGTACAAAAGAAGAGTGTAAAATCCTTTTCCTCATCGTGTACACTTGGTGCCTCTTCTCCCGAAAGCAAGGTCTGTATGTTAACTACCCTGCATCTTCTATGACTGCAAAAACGTTATGTTTGCTGTGTCAGTCTAAATCCAAATTATTAGGATTCTCTATTTTTCTACTTTCATATATGGTATAAAGGAAATGAAAATAAAATCTCAAGGGCAAAGGTACATAAATATAAGAAATGGTTTATGATGGGAATTTTCTCTGAAACCATGGGGTTTGAGATTGTTGTGTGAAGATGCAGATGTGACTAATGAAGTCATTGTCACCTAAGGAATTCGTGTTAAGTGTGAAAGTGTCTTGAAAAAGATATTCATTTTGTATTTGATCACGTGAACAGTACTGGAAAGAGGAGGGTGATGCATTTACACTCTGCTCTGCGTGATATGCTAAGGATCCGTCCAGCCAACTCTCACGGCCAGCTGGAGAATCTTCCCAGAGAGACTTTAGAAACCTCCATTTGCTCAAAACTCGTGTGAAGCAATATTTTTTTTTAAAACAAGTTTTATTGAATATGTTTGAGGTTTACAGTACAATGTTCTGGTACACATACAGATAGTAAAAAGGGTACCTGAATGAAGCAAATTAACATATCCATCATCTCACTCCTTTTTTGACAAGACCAGCTGAGGTCTACTTAACAAAATTCTCTAATACAATTTTATTAACTACAGTGCTCAGACTCTACGTTAGATCTCTAGACTTGTTCATCCTCCACATTTCCTACTTTGTATCATGTGACCTCCATCTCCCAGTTCCTTCTCCCACTGCACTTCTTGGAACCACTTTTTGTTCTGTATATTTGACCTTTTTTTTTTTTTTTTTAAAGATTCCTCATAAAGTAAGATCATGGAATATTTTTCTTTCTCTGCCTAGTTTATTTCACTCGATATAAAGTCTTCCATGTCTATCCATGTTGTGACAAATGGCAGGACTGCTTTCTTTTTTAAGGCTAACTAATATTCTATTATAACTCCCCCATTTTCTTTATCCATTTGTCCATTGACAGACACTTAGGTTGTTTCCAAATCTTGGCTATTGTGAAAAATGCTGAAGTCAACACCAGAGTGCAGAGATGTTTACCAGGAGGTGATTTCCTCTCCTGTGGGTAGAGGAAAATTTTAACACCATTCAAACTTTTGATCTGTGAACTTGGTATGTCTGGAAGAGGGATTCCTGAATCATAGGGTAGTTCTATTTTTCATTTTTCATTATGGTTGCACCACTTTAATTCTCATCACAGTGTTGTAAGTTTCCCTTTTCTCCACACCCTCGGCGACGTTCATTATCTGTAGGCTTTTTGCTTATAGCTATGAGGCAGGATCTCATAGCAGTTTTAATTTGCATTTCCCTGACCATAAGTGATGTTGAGCACATTTTCATATACGTTTTGGCCATTTTTATACCTTTTTTAGAAAAAAAGTCTGCTTGCATCCTTTCCCCATTTTTCAATCGGGTTATTTATTTTTCTGCTATTGAGTTGTAAGAGTTTTATTTAGAAATTTTAAATATTCACCTCTATCAAAAAAATTGACTTGCATTTTTTCCCCCAGTTCCTAGATTGCCTGCTTGTTTTGTTGACTGTTTACTTTGCTATGCGTATTTTTTTTTTTTGTTTGATGCAGTCCCATTTATTTGTTTTCGTTTCTGTAGCTTGAACTTTTGGTGTGATATCCAAAAAAAATCATTGCCAAGGCCCATGTTTAGGATCTGTTCTCTCTGTTCTTTTTGAGGAGTTTCATGGCTTCAGGTTTTACATTTGTGTGTAAAACCTGATTTATACATACTTTTTGTGTATGGTACAATTGTCCAATTTCATCCTTTTGCATGTGGAAATCAAGTTTTCCTAGCATTATTTATTGACAAGACTACCCTTTCCCCATTGTGTCTTGGTGCCCTTGCCAAGTATTTATCGGCTGTATATTTTTGAATTTATTTCTGGCTTTGTTATTCTGTTCCATTGGTCCGTATTTCCACTTTTATACCAGTGGCATACAGTTTTGATCACAATAGCTTTATAATATAATTTTAAATTAAGAAATTTGATACCTTCAAGTTCGTTTTTCTTTCTCAGTATTGCTTTGGCTAGTTAGGATTTTTTTGTGGTTGCCTACAATTTTGAGGATATGTTTTTTCTATACTGTGAAGAACGCTATTGGAATTTTAATAGTGATTGCATTTACTCTGAATATTGCTTTGTGAATTATGAAAATTTTAACACCATTCAAACTTTTGATCTATGAACTTGGTATGTCTTTCCATTTATTTGTGCCTCTTCAATTTTTCTCAGTTCTTAGCATACAAATCCTTTATTTCTTTGGTTAAATTTATTCCTAAGTAGTTTTTTTCAATGCTATTTTAAGTAAGATTGTTTGCTTGATTTTTTTTAAGTAGGTTGTTATCTGTACATAGAAATGCTACTAAATTTTGTATGTCAATTTTAAATTCTGCATCTCAAGTGAATTCATTTATTAGGTCTAATAGTTTTGTGTGTGTGTGTGTGTGTGTATATGGTGGGAGGGTATCTTTGGGGTTATGTTCTATAGGATCACGTCATCTGCAAATAGAGATAATTTAAATTCTTCCTTTCTGATAGGAATGTCTTTTTTTTTTTTGGTCTGGTATGATTGTTCTTGTATGGTAGTACTTTTAAGTACTATGTTGAATAGGATAGTGAGGGTGGGCATCTTTACCTTGTACTGCCTCTTAGTGAAAAGGCTTCCCGTAGTTGTTCCTTACTGATTATCATATTACCTGGACTTCTATTAAGTTGCCTTCATTATGCCGAGGAGTTTCTCTCTCTACTTAAACTGTTAAGAGTTTTCATCAAGAAAGGATGTTGAACTTTGTCAAATGTTTTTTCTGCATCAGTTGAGATGATCGTTTGGAATCTTTCATTCCATTAACGTGACCTTTCATATTGATTGACTTGCATCTAGTTGCCATGAGTGAGGGGAGGGTGTGGTGATCTAGAGGGTTCTGAGTTGAGTGATAGGTGAAAGGAGGTGATAGGAGATGAGAGAGGACACTGAAGGGAGAAGATCAGTGGTAAGAAGGAAGAGTTTTCATGTCAAGGTGAGGATGTTCTTAGACATGTCTGGGGAAGGGCTGAAAAGGAGAGTGATCAGGGGCCTGGACCACATAGCCAGGCAGACCGGGTGATGAGTAGTGTGACCCGGGGTATGTTACTTAACCTCTCTCAGATTCAGTTTCTTTTTTTCTTTTTTTTTTTTTTTTGCAGTTTTTGGCCAGGGCTGGGTTTGAACCCGCCACCTCTGGCATATGGGGCTGGCGCCCTACTCCTTGAGCCACAGGTGCCACCCCAGTTTCTTCATCCATGGAATTAATTATTGTTGCAAAGGACCAACCTCACAGAGTGTGTGTGGGGATCAAGTGAGTTAACACATGCAAAGCACTTAACACCATGCCTGACACATGTTAACTCTGGGTAAGTGGCTACTGTTATGAATATCTTGATGTTGAGTCATAGCACTGAGCAATCCTTAGATTTTGTTTGACCAAGGATGGTATTGAGACCAGACCCAGGGCAGGGGTGAGTCTTTCAGTAGGAGGTTCAAATAGGGTCACCTGTTGGGACTGGAAGCTGCAAGGGAAAGCTTATTTATAGTGTTTTATTTTAAGGTAATTTATAGTGTGGCTTTTAGGACTGTCCCTAAAAGGTTTCTCTTGGCCTGGTGGATGAGGTCAGATGAGATCTGTTACTTGTGCTGTGTATAGATTTTGCCCTGGACACTCATGGAATATAGAGCTCAGTGGTTCCCAATCAATAGAGATCACATCAGGATCTTAAGTTACATTAGGATCACTTGTGGGACTTCTAAAATGACAGAGGATGAAAGACAGACCCTGGGTGAAACCCTGGCACCTGCTTAATCTAACATACGATCAGGGTTCATGGTTTTAGCTGTTGGAGTGACTAGCAGATAACTGACATACAGGTTTTAAGAATGAAGCCCAGTTTGGGTTCAGGCAGATTGATTCTGCATTCTGAATCTTATTCTAGAAGTATGTGCCCTTGAACTTCTCTGATGTTTATTTTCCTTTTCCAAAAATGGTAATAATCTTATCCTCCTCTTCTTCCCACCTCGTGTTGCTTTCAGGTTTACATGAGTGCGTGTCTTTATTCCCTCTAGAGGAGTGCCACATGGAAGCTGTGAACGCTGTTGTTATTTATACCATTATTGAGAATAATGATGCTGTATTTTAAATAAATGGTATAGATTCATAGACAATACTCTAAACTTCAGTATGAATAATGCAATATAAATTTTACACTAGAAACAATAACAATCAATTTACATACATTGTCAGAGCCTGAAGAAAATTTCAGAGAGCAAGGATCACAAAATTCCATTATCCGTTAAACTATCCATGAACTGAATTCAGGGAACAAACACATAATTGCTTGTAATACCTAATTTAATCTGAAAAATGGAGCCTCAGAAACTGGTAATTATGACTCAAACTTACTTTTTCTTGAGTTGTTTGATCTGCCCTATGTTGACTGACACTGAGGGGGTTCAGTTAATGCCCAGTTAATTCCACACTACACTTATCTGGAGCTTGAGGATCACATTGGGATCTTAAATTACATTAGGATCATCAGTGGTACTTTCAAAAGTGTTAGAGGTGTACCTTATATGACTGATGCCTCTATCTCCTAACTCCTTTGCTCATACAGTTGCACAGTACAGTACACCCATTATGGCACCACTTCCTTAATGCTCACACTCACACACCCAACAGTGTCCAGAAACACATAGAAATTTGCCAGGCTCACTTAAAATTTCTATTTTGATGTATCATTCACTCATGAAGCCATTTATTTGACAAATCTTTTACAGAACACCAGCTATATGCAAGATTTGGAAAAAAAAACATATAGGTCCATTCAATGTAAAAGCTTAATACATAAAAGGAGCACTAAATGTTTACCTAAATGTGACCTAAGACAAACACAAAAACCAGGAAATAAAGCTTGTCAATGTGAGAGAGGTAGTAATTTGTGAGTACCAACCAAAAAAAATTTTCTTTTATGGGCCCGGTAGCACATACCTATAGTCCCAGTTACTAGGAGGGCTAAAGTAGGAGGATGGCTCGATCCCAGGAGTTCAAGGGCAGCCTGGGCAACACAACACCACACATCTGTGTAATTTTTTTTTTTTTTTTGAGAAAGAGACTTATTCTGTTGCACTGGGTAGAGTGCCATTACATCATAGTTCACAGTAACTCAAACTCTTGGGCTCAAGTGATTCTCCTGCCTCAGCCTCCCAAGTAGCCAGGACTGTAGGCACCTGCCATGACACCAGGCTAGTTTTTCTATTTTCAGTAGAGATGTAGTCTTGTTCTTTCTCAGGCTGGTCTTGAACTCCTGAGCTCAGGTGATCCACCCATCTGGGCCTCCCAGAGTGCTAGGCTTATAGGCATGAGCCACCGTGCCTGGCCATATCTGTGCAATTGTTTGTTTTTTTTTTAAGTGGGGAGAGTTTGCCAAGAGGGAAGAATACTTATATTACAAATAATAAAGAGGATGAGCAAACTTACAAAGAAAAGAACCTTTCAGCATATCTAACTGAAATGAGAAATTGTGGGAACCTCCGATTTCTGTCCTGATAATCCTCCTTTACAATCTAGTAAGGGACCATAAGGCAAATCTGACACAGGGGCAGCAAAGTCAGAGCAGGTGGAAGAGAGGTTGTGTGTAAATGTAAAAGACCCATTTGGGTCATTACCCGTTAGTGCTGCCTCAGTTTGCCCGAGATGGTTATATACTTAGGGAGGCTGCAAATAATTGGAAGAGAGGATCTCAGCTGCTGCTGCTGCTGTCTACTGTACTCCCCTTGGCCATTCACATTTCCAGACAATTTTATGTTTTCTCTGAGCTTTCAATGCATCTTCCCACCAACTTCCCTCTCAGCTGTCAAGTTTGCCATCCATTTCACTTAGAATCTAGACTAGAACCTCCCAGAACTCCCACTCTGGAGTCTACCCACCGACCTGCATGTGCGTCCACACACCCCACCTTTGACCCTGATGTTATGGAGGAGCAGTCAGCTCCTATGAAGATCAACCCCTCCCTTTGTGTCCCCCTCACCACTGTCAGGACACTGCTATGATAGGTTTTTCTCTCTCCTTCATCATAGTTTCCTCTCTCTATATCGTTTTTTTTTTTTTTTTTTGAGACAGAGTCTCACTATGTCACCCTCGGTAGAGTGCTGTGACGTCATAGCTCACAGCAACTTTAAACCCTTGGGCTTAAGCAATTTTTTTTGCCTCAGCTTCTCAAGTAGCTGGGACCACAGGCGCCCCCTACAATGCTGGACTATTTTTTGTTGAGGTTGTCATCACTGTAGTTTAGCTGGCCCAGGCCAGGTTCGAACCCACCAGCCTCTGTGTATGTGGCTGGTGCAGTAACCACTGTGCTACAGGTGCTGAGCCACTCCTTTCTATATCTTTTGCATCATACAAACATACTGGAATTTCTTCGGTCTTAAAAAAATACACTCTCCTGACCCCATATCACCTCATTCCTCTTGCTGCCCTTGCCAACAGCAAAACCCCTTGGAGAAATTGTGTGTACTGCCTGCTTCCATTCCCCCCTATTTTCTTTTAAACTCATTCCAAGCAGATTTTACCTTCACAATTCACTAAAACTCCCTTGTCCTGACCACAGTATTAAATCTAATGATTTGTTGCTGATCCTAAACTTACTTGTTTTATCGGCAGCCATTTGAGACATTAAAAGACTCACTACTTTTATTTTACTATTATTATTATTATTATTATTTTGGGTCAGAGTTTCACTTTGTTGCCCTGGGTAGAATGCTGTGGCATCACAGCTCATAGCAACCTCAAACTCTTGGGCTTAAGCCATTCTCTTGCCTCAGCCCCCCAAGTAGCTGGGACTACACTACAGGTGCCCACCACAATGCCCGGCTATGTTTTTATTGTTGTTGTCATTGTTGTTTTTAGCAGGCCTGGGCTGGGTTTGAACCTGCTAGCCCCGGTTGTATGTGGCTGGTGCCCTAACCACTGAGCTATGGGCACTGAGCCTAAAAGACTCACTTCTTCAGTTGCCTTCTTCACTTGGCTTCTGAGACAAAGTACTCCTGGTTTTCTTTCTACAGCACTGGATGCTTCGTCTCAGCCTCTGTTGTTTCTTGCTCTCCCCAACTTCTTACTGTTATTCATGGTCTTAGCCTGGGTCTTCCTCATTGCTCAAACTACATGCCCTTCCTTGGGAGTCTCAGGATTTAATGTTACCTTTATGATGACAATTCCTAGACATGTTGTCCTCTGTCTGTCCTCTCCCTCATATTCCAGGTTTGTACATCCAACAACTTGCTTTGTGTCTCAGCTGGAATGTCTATGGGCTGGCTCCACCTTAATGTGCACAAAACAGAACTCTTAAGTTTCTCTCCAACTCGAGCTCTCATAGTACTCCCTGTCTCAGCCCAGAGTCTGTTCTACCCCATTGCTCAGTCCATAGACCTGGAAGTAATATTTGACTCTTTTTCTTCTCACATCCCACATGCAGTCTGACAATATATCATGTATCCATTTTGAAACACATCTACTAGAATTTGACCACTCCTCAGTGTCTTTACAGCCATTCGCTGTCCCCCGCCCCATCCATCCCAGCCATCCACAGCTTAAGCCCTGCCAGGCCTTGAGTAGATATTGTATAGTTTCCTTAATGGGTCTCCTGCTTCCACTATTGTCCAAACAGTCTGTCTTCAACATTTGTCAGAACCTTCTAAACTGTAGTCATATCATCATGGCACTTTGTTCAAGACCTTTCTGTGATTTCATTTCTCTTAGAAATGAAAATCAAAATCCTCCCAAGGTTCTGCAAAATCCTATACTGTCTCTGTTGTTGGCTTCCTCACTGTCTCTGCCATCACTCTTCTTCACCCCGATGTTCACCCCAGCTTGCTCATACTCATCTTCAAGTTCATACCTGCCTTGAGACGTCTGCACTTGTCCCCTGTGTCCTAACCTTTATATCCTTAAAGCTTGGTGAAACCTGCCTCTGCATATTCAAAAGATCTGTTAAAATCTTTTTTGGGAACAAGAGAAGTTCTCCGTTTAAGAGGAATGCTTCCTGCTCTGCTCTGTGAAATAGAGGGGGTAGTAACTTATTTTATTTTTTCCTTCTGCAATGGAGACTGAGGGAGGAGGTATAGTGTGGTTTGGGATTGAAGAGGAACACACGTAGGTGTTGGGGGAATTTAACACCCTGGCAGGAAATGAAGGCTTTATCCTAACAATGTCAGGTTTTATAACTCGCAGAATGGCATGGTCAGCATTGTATTTCATTAAATTCGTTTTGTTGGTGGAGTGGAAGAAAGATATTTCAAGGATGGTGTGTGAGCAAGAGCAGAAGCTGAGATAACAATTCACAAATGATAACAATAATCTAGGTAAGAGATGATTACTACTCCAAGATGGCAGCAGTAAAGTTGGAAAAGAGGGCATAATTACTACAGGTAAAATTAAGAGGTAGGATTGATATGAACTGGTCATAGTTAGATGTTAAGTATGAAGGAAATAAAGGCATTTAGGATGAACTTGGGCATCTAAGATTAGATTTCTATATGGGTGATGATTTTAGTTGCAAGGAATTAATTTACATGTATAAGCGATTAGGGAAGGCAAGCTTAAAGACTGGACAAAATATTAACTTATGTTTTATATGTAATGGCTTTGAGTTATCTTTAGGATGTCCAGGGGAAATCTAACAATATGGTGGATTGTTTCTGGATCTGGATCTGGGATTAGAGCTCAAGAGAAAGATCTGGGCTGTATACAGATTAAAGCATCTTTTGGGATCAGAATGACTAAGTCATTCCAAGTCACAAGCCAACGAGAGTCACCACTGAGGGATCAAATACAGCCACTCTGATTCCAGAGCCAGAACTGTTAATGACTGTGCTTTAACACCGATTCCTTCCCTCCTCCTGGCTCTCCACCCTCACCTTGAAGGACAAGACTTTGCAAGCTTGCGACACCACTCTCTGAATAAGCTTCTTACAGGAATCTAAATATAGAGTTTCTCAGCACTCACTTTCTGATTCCATAGAATTTTCCTTTTCTCTTAAGAGCCAAGAGCCTTGCCAATGATCTGTAGCCCTTAATTTATCATCTTCTAGTGAGTTTTCAACTCATTCAACTCAAAATGATGGTTTCTGCCACAAACTCAATTTAGTCCAAGGTCACACGAATGACTTCCTCATTGCCAAATCCTAGTATAGATTTTTGTTCTATTTTTTATATGTTTATAGTACAGAATTTGATATTTTTACATTTAATTGTGAATCCATGTGTGAGCATGTTTGTAATGATTGAGAGAGTCATGATAGAAAGAAGTTTAGAAAACCAGAAGGAAATAGTGAATCATAATTACTCCATACTCAGATGCTCATTCATAAGCAGGCATTTTTCATATGTTAACAATCTATTCTCAATTCTAAAATTTTGATTGTGCTACAAGTATTTCTTTCAGTGCAGGGCTCTCATTTTGAGAAAAAAATTATTGAGGTAGCCAACTGACTACTAGGGCTTGGCACACCAGATTTTCCCCCTCTTCTGAAAACCAACTAACATTATTAAGTAGAACATTTTTTAAAAGACTCTCAAAATCCATCTTGAATAAAATAGAAGACAGATAAAAGACAGATAATCTACACTCTAACACATGTGTAATGACCATGACCGCTAGCTGAGATTGGTTAGGTTTCATCGAGAAGGAAGTAAAAAGGGGTACTGAGAAATCTTTGAAGTGATAGTTACAGAAGGATTTCAAGAAAACAATTTTAAAAAGGAAGAGGTCCCCCCTCTAGTAAAAAAAAGCTATATAGCTTGTTTGCTATAGTGAACAAGGAAATCTGGTAGCCCAACTGCCAAAAAAAATCCTCCTGGACTTCAACTTTGAAAAACAACAGCTTTGAAACTCCAGAGGCAGTAATACTGCACAAGGCATTATATGGAATTGCCATATTTGCAGGAAACAGGTTATCCTGGTGGTAGCAGTGGAAGGCCATTTGGGTTATGATTCCTGGAAGCCACTCTGGCCCTTCTTCCCTCTCCAAAGAAACTTCTTTAAATGGCTAGTCCAGATCATACAACTCATTCAATGATGAATAATTCTTTTTTAAAAGAGTACAATATCAACCCAAGGACACTCTAAGAAAAGCCTGTGGAAAAGTATAGTAAACCTACCAGCACAGAACAGTCACTGGAAAAAAAAGTTGACACAGATCAGATGAAAAACTGTAAACCTTTAGCTGTGTATTTAAAGACAAAAAACCCCCACCACATCTATGAAAGGAGATGCACAAAGCAGATGCAAGAATTCATGGAAGAGATGGCAAGACACTTATAAACAGAAAAAATAGACTAGGGAAAAGAAATTAAAGGTGAAAAATGAGAAGAAAGGAGACAAGTCTATTACTATTAATGAAGAATATGAAAACTCTGTGCCCTCTCAGGGCCTCCAATCTACTCAGGAAAATAGGACAAATAATAAATACAGGGACTCTAGGAGTTGACCTATTTTTTGTTGTTGTTTCTGTGCTGTGGTGTCATAGCTTATAGCAATTTCAGTCTCTTGGGCTCTAGCAATCCTCTTGCCTCAGCCTCCCATGTAGCTGAGACTATACATGCCCACCACAATGACTGACTATTTTATAGAGACGGGGTCTCAATGTTGCTCAGGCTGGTCCTGACCTCCTGAGCTCAGGCAATCTACCTGCCTCGGCCTCCCAGAATGCTAGGATTACAGGCATGAGCCACTGCACCCAGCTCCTCCTTTCTTCAATAATTAATTAACCTCAGCTTACCATAACTTTCAGAGTTTATAAACTATAATGTTTTTAAAACTTTTTGACTGTTTTATAATAATGCCTACCTTAAAACACAAATACATTGTACAGCTGTAAAAGTATTTTCTTTCTTTATATCTTTATTATTTTAAGATTTTTATTTGAACTTTTTTTGGTTAAAAGCTACAACACAAACATCCATATTTGCCCAGGCTTACCCAGAGTCAGGATCATCAGTGTTGCCGTCTTCCACCTCCACATCTATCCCACTGGGAAGTCTTCAGGCACAGAAGTATGGAGCTGTCATCCCCTATGATGACAGTGACTTTTCTAGAATACCTGCTGAAGAACCTACCCAACTCTGTTTTATAGCTAACTATTTTTTTAATAAGTAGAAGGAGTATACTCTGAAATGATGAAAAAATCTAGGACAGTGACTATGTAAACTAGCCATTTATTATCAGTATCCGGTATCACACACTGGACACATTGTGTGGCTGTGCCTTTGCAAGACTGGCAGTGCAGTATGTTTGTTTCCACCAGCACCCTGTCAAACACATGTGTGATGTGCATTCTGTTATGGTGTCCTTAGGTGATGGGAGTCTTTCAGATTCATTATAACCCTATGGGGCCACTGTGGTATGGGTAGTCAGTCAACGATTGAAACCTATGACTCAAAACTACCTTAGTTTGTGAAGGCTGCTATACCAAATTTAAGGTGTCATTCTGGTTATGCTTCCTCTGAAGGATCTAGAGGGGAATTTGTCCTTATTTCTTCCCACTCCCAGCTTCTGGTGGCTCGGGTTTTCTTGACGTGTGTCACCACCACTACAGAGACTACAGTCTCTGCCTCTGTCTTTACATGTTCATCTCCTCCGTATCTGTGTCTCTTCTCATTTTCTTTGTGAGCAAATATTCCTCTGCCTTTCTGTTATAAGAACACTTACACTAGATTTATGGCCAACATAGATAATCCAGGATAATCTCCTTTTGAGATCCTTAATTTAATGACATCTGAAAAGACCTTTTTTCTAAATAAGGTCACATTCTCAGAATCCAGGAGTTAGGATGTGGCCATATCTTTGGAACACCATTCAACCCATGCATTGAAGGCTGTCCTCTTTCTTATAGCATATTATTGTGCGTTTAGTCACCTCTGAGAGCACTGTTGGCTGACTTTGGATCGAAGTAGGCCTGGCCCTAGGTGGCTGCGTGACCTTGGGGATTTACTGAACTTCCCTGTGCTTGAGTTGTCTATCTAAATGGGAGCTGCAAATATGCATTAAAGAGGATTGTTGTAAGGGTGAAATGACACATGGAATCCAAAGCTATTTGGGCTGTTCAGTAAATACTGGAAGAGATTATTTCACCATGGTTGGCATTCATAATAGGAGAGACCAGGAGGACGCCAGCTTTTCTATATTTAGTTGCACAAGGAGGCCTTTATCTGGGTCCGTAGCTAAGGTTAGCATTGGGGGCTTACTCCAATCTCAGCGTGCTGCTTTCCTTTGGAAGCCTTGCAGCTCCCTGGCGGACAATTGGAGATTCTCTATTTTAAGTTTTAGGACACTGGTGGGAGATCTGAGTTATGTTAATTTCAGCATCCTCTGACAGGTTATCTTCCAATTTTTTTTTTTTTTTTAAGAAATAAGAGATTAGAGTTTAAGAGTCAAAGGAAGCTGTGTGGGGAGGTATCTTTGTTTAAAATCTGTCATTTAACACCACTTGTACCCCACAGGGAGATGGGAGAGGCAGTCTGAGAGCTAAATATAAGTTGTTAGAGCAGCACTTTTAAAAGAAGGCAGATAACAGCTTCCTGTCTGGGAGAGATTACTGAAAGAGAAACTTTGATTCAACCTTTCTTTACTCTTTTGGTGAGAATGACCCCCCTCGAACTCCCCATAAAGTCCAAGGAGGAGTTAGTCAAGATGTTTTAAGTCCTTATAAGTCTTTTTCATTAAGATAAATATTTATTCTGTTCGAAAACCAAGGAGTGTTTAAAACCTTTACATTTAAGAGGAAATATTTTTTTTCTGGTAAAACACTTTGGTTATGAAAATTTCCACAGATGCTCAATTGATATAACAAGAATTAACTGTCATTATTTGCATGTACCTTTGTTTAGTAATTCTTACACTATATGTATATCAGATATCATATTTCACATCTTAAATATAAAACTTTTTTTTTTTTTTTTTGAGGAAAAGCTTCTTTCATTTAGGGGAAGAAGGTGAGGGCCTAGACTCTGTGCTACCTTGTCCAATGCAGGGAATCTTTGGGTCAGGCAGAATCTTCTCCCTGTAAAACCCCATAATTATGACAAGAAACAATCAGATGCCCACTATACTGATGATCTTAGGATCCCAAGGTTAAATATGGAACAAAACTAAAGCCATATTTCTTGCTGATAACAGCTATGGGTGGAGTCCTGGGAGATTTGACAGGTATTGACAAGTGGTTAAGAGTATCTGGCCAGAAGCTCAAACTGCTGGTTCCAATCCCAGTTTTATGGGTCTTGGTGGTCCTCACACCACCTGGTAGCATTAGGAGCACCTAGGAGCTGCTTTAGATGTACTGAATCAGAATCTGCATTAATAAGATCCCTAGATGATTTGTGTATGCAGTAAGTTTGAGAATCCCTGATCTAGTGATGCAAAAAGACCCTGGGTGACCCTCAATAATTCCTACACACCTTCCTGTAATCTCCTTCCCTTGAGTGTGAGTAGGACTTACAACTTGCTTCTAGCCAATAGAAAATAGCAAAGGAAGAGATTTTGCAGATACAATTAATATCGCAAATTAATCAGTTCTGAGTTGAAGGGAGAGAGTATTCTGTGTGGGGTTACCTATATCAGGTAAACAACCCTTAAAAGAGGGACCACACCATCCCTGAGGTAAGAGGCTCTCCTTTGGGCTTGACAAAATAAATGAATGACCTATGTTGGAGAACCCTACATGGAAGTATGGGTGACTCTAGAACCTGAGATTGTCCTCTAGCCAACAGCCAGCAAAAACCAGGGCCCTTTACCATATAGCTGCAAAAATAAGCTTTCTGCCTACAACCTGAATGAACTTAGAAAAAGATTCTTCCCCAGCTGAGCCTTCAGATGGGAATACGGCTTAACTGACAATTGTTTTGTAAGAGTCTGGGCAAAATACAGTTAAGAAATTACCTGAAGGCCTGCTCCACAGAAAGTTGCAAGTTAAATGTGTGTCATTTCAAGCTGTTGAACCTGTGGTAATGCAGGGGATCTCTGAAATAAAAAGCAGGAAGCAGCCCTGACAGAAACAAATACTTGGAAAATTAACAGCACAAGATTTAGAGCTGACAAGTAAGAGGAAGCTGGTGTTTTGGAGATAAGCAGGGGGAACCACAGGTCAGATGGCACTGGTACTGACCACCCACTAAAAGAAATAATTAAGATGTAAAGTAGAGATTAAGTAAGAATGTTACAATAGAAGTTTAAAACAGGTGTAATTTAGGGGTGGCACCTATGGCTCAAGGAGTAGGGCACCGGCCCCATATACTGGGGGTGGTGGGTTCAAGCCCAGCCCTGGCCAAAACTGTAAAAAAAAAAAAAAAAAGGTATAATTTACAGGATGCATAAAAGGAGTTTGGGCAGGAGGTGGTGAGCTATTCCCACCACCCCTCTACTGTTGAGCTTTCTCTTAACTTTGTAGAACTTTTCTTTGTCTTTTAATAGACTTTGAGTGTCTTAACACAGTGTGTTTTTTTGTGGGTTTTGTTTTTCTTGTATTTCCTCCTGGTTGTCCCCTCAACCAGGGGGAGAGGTTGGAAGAGAGGTTCCAACTGAGAGACTCTGGCCGGAGTATCCTCCCAGTGTGTCTCTACAGGTGCCTCTGGGAAGGCAGGTGGTCAGTCACCTGATAGGGTGGCCACCAAGGCTTTTGTCTGTGCTTTTTCCTACTCAGGTCGCTCCCTCTTGTAATGGGGAGCAGTCCCAGCCGGGGACTTACTCAGGCCTGACTTGGTCTGTTTTACTGTTTCTGGTTCGTTGGTGGCGTGTCTTTCAATTGTTTGACCATCCAAGAACCCGTGGTTTCAAGTCCCAGCCCCCTTTCAGTAATTTGTGAAGCAGCAGTAGAAAACCAGTTCATCTAGGGCAATTTGCTTATCTACTCTTTGACTTAATTTTGTCTACATATTAAAAAAAGGGTGAAGACAGTTTAACCCTGGGGCCGGTTTTCAGATTAATGACTAATCTGTGTAAAGTGCTTAAACTGTGCTTGGTGCTTGGTAAGTGCTCAGTAAATTATATTCTTATGTATTTAATACAGAAAATTGCAGAGTTTAATTCTTTGCCTTTTGAAAACTGCTTTTCAATAGAGCTAAAGTGGTGAGGACAAATGAGTGAAGCCCTAGGAGTTGTGGTGCGTCGCCTGTACATGAGCTTCTAGGACACGACTCTAAAGTGTGTCTGTTGAATTTGCTTCAGGGAAAACGCAGGTGAGTGCTGCTGGGCTCTGTGTCACTGCTTGTCTCGGGCTTGTTCGCTTCAAATAAATGAACAAGCAAGTCCTGGTTACAATCCAAAGTGGGGAAACATGTACCATTATCTTTATCTTACAGGAAGTTGGGTGAAGGTGTGAAGGCACTGATGTGTCCACGTCATGGAAGAAATACATGACATAAATGGATTCGAAATCCAGCACCTTGATTCCAACCTGGATTCAAATAAGCTATTTGCTATGTGGCAAAAGACAGATTCAGGCAGAGGATGGACTGTATAAAATACAATGGGCATTTCTCAGGGATAATTTCAGCTCTTGCTTTTCTCTGGGTCTGCACCTCTTAACCTGCCAATCAGTAACCCATCCATTTTTTTTTCTCTTTGACAAAATCTTTGTTTAGGGACTTGCAAACTGTTAGTTCTGATTATACCCATCACTTGCAGGTATAAACAATGCTGAAGGGATAGCAGGTCTCTAAGCCTTTGAATGGCAGCACGGCTGCAGTCAGGACAATAAAATTAGAATGGGAGATGAATTCCGTCCTTTCTTCTGACACTTCATTTTCTTAAACCTCTACATGAACCTTCATATGCAATGCAATTCCGGGCACTTACTTTCTTAGCCTCCCCCTCATTCTTTGTCAATGCCTGTGCTCCCTTCTTACTGTGATGACCTTGCATATTGTATTTAGAATTCTGTTCAGATATATATAATTATAATCCCCTTTCAGGATACTTGTATTTGTTATATCCTCTTTGTTTTGAAGCTTGGTGTGCTTTCAAGAGTGCTTTTTGTTCTACTCTACCAGAGACATTCACATTTGGTTTTTGGCAAATACCACAGGGGGGGTCACTGCGTAATTGAACTTTCATAAATCATCTTCTGCTCCCTGCAACCAAATTCCCACAATCTTTTCTTCCCCCAGAAACCTTGCGAAGCTACTAAAGGAAGAGATTTCAAGAAAAGCAGGCTTATCTCTCTCAGTGTATGTTTTACTTTTCATTCTTTTATCAAATAAAGCTTTGGGTGCTGTTGCTAATACAAATTCTCACCCGAGCCTGCTGAAGAGGTGGCTGAGTTGTGAAATTCTGCTGTCCTCAGATGTTCATGATAATACAATAGAGTGTATATTTTTATATTCATTAATCAATTGGAAATGCCAGTTTTGATGTTTGTAAGTCATGTCTGAATTACTATGCAAGTATCTGCATATATAAATATTTATATCTTTGTATTAGAAGTCCCTGGATTCCTAATATAGAGACCGACATCATTAAATACAGGTTTTTGTTTTGTTTATTTATTTTTTTATTTTATTTTTGGTGACAAAACGACAACAGAGTATCTTGGAACCCATTCAAAAATAATTGATTTAGAGCGGTGCCTGTGGCTCAAAGTAGTAGGGCACCAGCCCCATATGCTGGAGGTGGTGGGTTCAAACCCAGCCCTGTCCAAAATCTGCAGCAAAAAAAAAATCGGTTTGAAGATAGTGGGAAAAAGTGAGCATAAACTTTCTTTTAGAACATTACTAGGGGTGGAAACACATTACAGTTACAATGGTGATGACCATGTTGATAACAACAGTCATACCGTCTTTTAAAAAGCTGAATGTAGGTAAGTTTATATGCAGGCATTTGTAATGGCCTATGTAAGGAAAGCCACATGCCAAAGACTTTTCAAGAATCTTTCAATGATAAAGTAACATTTGTATTACTACAGATACAAATATTTTTAGATGACAGACCTAAGAACAAGAACATATCCTGGCCTTTCAGTCAGTAGCTGACCATGAATCTCATGTTTTTCTCTTGGAATATCCCACCACTGGACTTAACTCTGAGAAGCAAGCCAGGTGCGTTTTAGACTAGAAAGATGGCTGAGTTGCTTGACCTTTCTGTTCTTCAAAGTCTCTTGGGGAAAACTGCAGTATCAGCTACTCCCTTCACATTTCATAGCAAAAGGCAGAACATATTTTTCTTTTCTTTTTGAGACAGAGTCTCACTATGTCACTCTGGGTAGAATGCCGTGGTATCACAGCTCACAGCAACCTCCAACTCTTGGGCTTCAGTGATTCTCTTGCCTCAGCCTCCCAAGTAGCTGGGAATACGGGCGCCTCCCACAGCACCTGGCTATTTTTTATTTGTAGTTGTCATTGTTTGGCAGTCCTGGGCTGGATTTGAACCCGCCAGCTCCGCTGTCTGTGGCTGGCACCTAAGCCACTTGAGCTGCAGTATGTTTTAAGTATTTCAAAAACTTGTGACTAGAAACTTCAATAAAGTGAGACTTATATCCAGTTAGGCTCCTGAGTGCCTTTGGGGCTGTCACTTTATAATCGGGACATCTATTATGTATGGAAAGGAAACATTAGCGCACCAAATATTATAGTACAAAGGCATAAGCCAAGATCCACGATGGAGGCAAATTGCTTTAGTTACACTACCATTTTTGAATGCATTTAAGTGAAAGGAGCCTTTTATTTTAAAGCAACTGAGCACAGACTTAAAAGAAAGGAAAAATAGAGTAAATAAAAACAAATAAAAATTGTAAAAGAATAAATCATGAACAGCTTAGGTTTTAGTCCCTTACAGGGTCTAAAGTATTAAATGTTTGGGCAGATTTAGATTTTTTATTGTATTCTAGGCTTTCAGTTCTTCATCCCCAAAGATTATCTTGCTTGTTAAACCTGCTCTCCTTATTCTCAGAATTATCCTGGGAAACCCATATAGCAACTCAACATAATCTATAACTTTCCCACTTTACTTAATACTTTAATCCACCAAAGGTAGCCATTTCTTGAGTACTTTTCTGCCTTTGTAAACTGCTGTCTTAGTGTTTGGGGCTTGAAATAAATAAATACCATAAACTTATCAGCAGCACATGTTTTGTTTCTCACAGCTCTGGAAGCAGGGAAGTCCAACATCAAGACACCTGAAAATTCTGTGTCTGGTGAAGGTTGCTTCGTCTTCTCACCATGACCTCATATGAAAGGGGAGAGAGAATATTTGGGGTGTCTTTCATAAGGGCACAAATCCCATTCACTGGGGCTCCACCCTCATGACCTGATCACCTCCCAAAAGTCCTACGTCCCAGTACCATCACCTTGGGGTTCTTTCATTTCAACATATGAATTTTGGAGGACACTTGCCTTCATACCAGTCCCTTTGCTCCTAGTTCAATCCTCACTTCACATGCTACTCTTCCATCTCGCTACATCTTTCTATTCCTGCTCATTGAAGTTAATATGCTCCTAGACAGCAGAATTCATATAACCATCCACATAACAATATCAATCATCTATAAGAAGCAAATGTGGTGGTATCACCAGATACAGTTAAATATGGGACATTCTCTTAATATGAAGACAAAAGCAAAGGATTTAGCTCTTGGAACGCTCATTCTTGGGACGCTCTCTGCCAGAAACACAGCCACCATGCTGGAAGAAGCCCATGGGATGAGGATTGACCTTACGTGGGCACTTTGGTCCATAGCTGCCAGCTGAGCTCCCATTCAATACCCAGCCTCAGCAATCAGCTATGTGAGTGATTTCTTTGGGTGTTTTCCTCAGTTGAGAAATCAGAAAACTCCAGTCCCAGGGACCATGTCACTATACTTACAAGAGAGATTCCAAAAGAGAACCTCCCAGATGACCCTATTTAATGCACAGAACCCCTTTGCAGAAGGTAAAATTACCTTACTTTTTTTTTTTAAATTGTAGCTCTGTACATTAATACAGTCATGGGGTATAATGTGCTGGTTTTATATACCATTTGAAATATTTTCATCAAACTGGTTAACATAGCCTTCACTGCATTTTCTTAGTTATTGTGTTCAGACATTTATACTCTACACTTAGTAAATTTAACATGTACCCTTGTAAAATGCACTGTAGGTTTGGTGTCACCAATTACCCTCACTCCACCCATCCTCCCAGCTCCCCTCCCCTCCCTCTCCTCTTTCCTTACTTTTAAATAAAGATTATACAAAGGGTACAGCTTCATATAGAAAAATCGAAGGGCTTACCCCATAGACCCTTTCAATAGGACAAGAAATCTTCCAAGAATCTTAAAAGTACTATCTTGCCTATGGTTACCAGATAAAATACAGGATGCAACATTGGCAATACTCATATAAAAATGTTTTCACTGTTTATCTGGAATACAACTGTAAGTTCCCTAATTCGTTTGCTCGATTTGGCCACATAACATAGTGCCCTGAATCTCTCTACCCAGGAAAGGAAGGGGCTGGTCTCAAAGAGACTACTATTCATCCACATCTGTATTTTATTCCTTATTAAATCAATACACAAAGCAAATTCCCTGGATTAATCAAATTCACTTGTTAAAATGCTGCAAATCCTTGCCCAAGACCTTCTAAGCAAATATTCATTCCCCAAACTCCCGAAATGTTTATAAAACATGTAGCTGAATCCTACAAAACAAACTGCAAAGCAAACTAGAATTTGGACTTTGGAAAAATCCAATGGAATGTAAATAAAAATAAGCTTTGTATAAAACAGAGCATTACTCATTTTGATTTCTTTCTGAAGGGTAAGGTGAAGGGGAAAAAATCCAAAGAATTTGGATGAGTTTCATTAAATATTGAAGTTCATATAAAAATAATACCAATAATATTTAATTTCTGGATATTGCTGCATAGTTTACAAAAGACATATTATCTAATATAAATTTCACAAGAACCCATGTGAACTAGAAAGAGGATAGATTATTTTGAACGCTATACATCCAATTCTATATTGGAGCTAAACATATCATTGAGCTCCAATAATTATATTATTACATTCTATTCTATTATTGAAAAATTATTTCTATCTCACATATGAGGAAAGCTGAAGTTCAAAGGAATTATGTTAATTGCCTGATATTATGTTAGCTGTCAGATAAACAACATGTGAGAAAGGAAAGACTTGAACTTGATATTCTGATACCTGATTAAATGGTTTTCCTGCTATACCATGCAAGTACTCTGAAAATTCTTTAACCAATGAAAGTCAATTTAAAAAATAAACAAAAATGCCTGGGTACAGTGTCTCACACCCATAATCCTAGCTCTCTGGGAGGATGGGTCAAGAGGATTGCTTCTGCCCAAGAGTTTGAGGTTGCTGTGAGCTATGATGATGCCACAGCACTCTGCCCAGGGCAACACAGCGAGACTCTAACCAAATAAAAAAGGCATCCTAGGTGAGGAAAATGCTGACATAATTACTATTTTGTGAGTACTCATTGTGTTGTACTCATAAACTAAGC
>CAUYQV010144262.1:0-11042 GCA_963574575.1 Galagoides demidoff
ATCACTGGGTAAATATAAAGGGTCTCTCCCCAGAGACCCCGGTTCCCTCTTGGTAGACTTATCTCCTGGATAGACAGAGCTTCTATATTTTTGTTGGGAATTTCTGAAACACAGTAAAATCATTTGAGGAAGGGGGACATCCTTGGAGACTCATTTCAGATACGAATGATGATATGTGTTGGCTAAAATTACCATGGTTGATTAGGGGTGGAAGGCTTGGTGTCAAAGAGATACTTTTAGAAACTAAAGATAATTTGTTTATTGTCTTTAACAGGTAGGTAGGATGTGGGGAAAGTAATTTATATTCACAAAGTATTTTAGCCTCTACATTGTAACCATAGCTTTTTGATGTTTAAGGCAGCAGGAGGTGTCCGTCTGTCCCTACAAGGTAGGGGGAGGTGCAAGAGAGAATAACAAACCCCCTGAAGCTATTCCCCAGAACTTCCATACAGAGGAGATGATGGGCCACATACAGGATGCCACAAACTCTCACAGCAGAGACTTAATCAGACGTGTAAAGTATTCCAGGCATCACTCCATTGCTTCCTAATGACGGGAGCAGACAGCAAAAGTGTACGGAATAAATGAGACAATTTCCAATTATAGTAAGTACTTTGTGGGGGGGGGGAGGGGAATAAGCATGGCGTTGTGACAAAGAAATTTTCCCTTATGAGAGGGGTTCAGGGACTGTCTGTCTCAGGAGGGGAGATTGGAGCTGAGAAGGAGCCCACTGGGGAGGAAAATTCGGAGTGGAGTGAAGACAGGGAAGTGGCCTGAATTAGGTGTGTGACAAAGAGAAAAAGGCCAAGACCAGAGACTAGAATAAGGCGAGGGAGAGGAAGGAGGGCCTTGGATAAGGTCCAAGGGGTCGAGGGAGCTCGGGGACCTTGAAGAGCATGGGGCCTGGGTTGGAGTCCACACTTGGGGTGATAGAACACTGAGGAAGGCTTTGAGTAGGGGCTGCATGACCAGATTCCTGTTAAAAGGTTAACTAAATTGTTAACAAATATTAAATATTAAAGTGAGAATTTGTTTCCACCAGAGTCACCCGCACAGCCAGGTTAGGGGAAGGAGGAGTGGAGATGTCATCTGGATCTGTTTCCACCTCATTACTTTCCCGGTGTCCTGTCTGGAGATGAAGCAAGGAGATTTGCATGCTGTCTGCTGTCCGCGGGCAGATGGGGTAACTTTTCTCACCTGCTTCACCGGTGTCTGGCTTTTTGTCCTTGGAACAATCAGGCCTCCCTGGAGCCTGTGACGATGATGTCAATATTTCCCCGGAGGCAAAACAAGATTGACCCTGGAGTTTTATTGATGCGTTTCAGGGATCTGCTTCTCAGAGATAAAAAACCTCCCACACATTATACGACTGGCAATTTAAACACTCTTTAATATAAAGTCATCGTTGTCTGGTGACAGTGAGTGTTGAATGAGGACACAACAGAGATTTGTCTTCACTTTCTGCTTTAGAACTTTTTGTAAACAGATGGATGGAACATCCAGAAATGTCAAGGGGCCTCATAGACCTGCGTCAAGGTGTTTGCAGTAACTTTGTTCACTCCTGTCCTTGCCTAGAGAATGGGTATCTTCTTTCTGTGAAAGCCATCATTTTATGAGGTCTGATAATTAAGTTTGTGAATTCATCCTAGAAAAACTGCTACACACCTCGGTGCTGGACATCACCACAGTCCCCTTCAAAGTACTCCCTTAGGGAAGCTATGCACCAACACCAGCACTTAGTCTACCTTCGAAGCACTTCTGGAACTCTTTTCCAGGAGGGACCATCAGATCTGAAAGTCACATCTGTAGCAGGGAAGAAGGGAGAGGCTTCCTGCTCAGTCAACAAGATTGACTGGGTTAGTCTTGGCCATTTGTAAAGTAACAAATATTGGAGGCCACCCACATTCACGGCCAGATTGCAATGAAAATCTGAAGTTGGAGTTGACCATGAGCAAATGAAAATAAGTTTGACCTTGTCACAAGGCTACGTGTTACCCAGTAGAAGGTGAACGGGAAGCACAATAGCTATTGATTCTTTTCCCTAGAGTCCTCAATACTTTGGACTTGGATTTCTGCTGGGGTTACCTTAGTTTTGACCATCCCTGCTAGTGAACATCACGGAAGTGAAACCAACACCACCCCTTCAGTCTCCTGGAGCAACCGAACCCTCTCCTTTACTGTGGCCATAGTCTCCTGATAGATGTTTGCTAACTGCTTTACCTGTGCAACTTTTTTTTTTTTTTGCATGGCTATGTCATAGTCTTCTCAAGAAGCTAAGTATTTGCAAACACTCATTCATTCAACAAATATTAATTGAATGTCTGCTGTAGGCCAGGTATTATGCTAGGGATGGGGTAAACAAATGTCAACACAGAAGACACAGCCTGTGTCCTCATGGATGCATATGGATGCAGGCACAAGCAGGGGTTTGGGGATTTTCCATGTCTAATTAAGGTATTATGGAAAGTGAGGCCCAAAGAGTGACATTCCTGACATCACACAGGTAGTGAATAGCAGCATCAAGGGTGGTAATAAACATCATTAACCTTTACAGAATACTCGTAAATGGGTACTAGTACATAGGTACATGGTTTTCATGAATTTTCACAAATCCCTCTGAAGTCTTATTATTATCTTTTCTTTTATGTATAATAATTCTGAGACCCAAGGTTACAGAGCTGGAAAACTGTTGAACTAGGATTTAAATCTAGATAGGACCATTTTAGAGAAAGTGCTTTTCATCGCTGTCCTATTGCATTGTAATCCAGAGTCCTTTCAACACCAATATTTGAAAATTATTATCCTTTTGCAAATATCGTATTTCAATCCCACAGACTCTCATCAACTGCTTACTCCAATACCTGCTGGTATCCATAGAAAGAGAAGAAACTCACCCAATTTATTAAGTGACAATGACAAAGGAGCCATCTGTTTGTGTGCATTTAAGCTGGTACCGACCACAAGAAAACACAAGTTGCTTCAAAATTATTAAAAAAAAATCTAAACAAATGTTTTCTGGTATTTTGCTATATTAAGTTTTCAGGTAAGTATAATAAACAAAGCTAAAAAATTATCTCCTTAACAAGAGAGGTTTAAACAGAAGTGGGTTTCGTATAAAGGTAAGTGCCCTTCATTTTCCCAGATACCTCCAACGCCCTCGGTGGGTCCTAACAATAGTCAATTCATAATTTTCTCTTCCTTGTCTTAAAGAAGTCCCTTAAAATGTTGTATGTACATTTCAGGACCCTCAGTACTTAGATTTGTCCCTGTCTAGTCCAATGTAAAAGTTTGCCTCAAGGCTTTAGAGATAGGAAAATCTCAGTTTACTGACTCTGGCTTTGTTATTTACTAATTGTGAAATTTGGATAAATTATTTACTCTTAAAACCTCTATGCTGCTATATCTGTTAAATGGAAATGAGTACCCTTGACAGAGTACAGTTTTTAGAGAAAAAGAGTGGCTCTACTCATCTACCAACAAGTACAAATGGCTAATAGATGTTGACTCTATACCCTTTGTTTCCCTGAGAATTACATTCATCTATGTATTTCATCCCTTTATTGACAAGAGTCAGTACCATGATTCCAGGCATCCCTGGAAATAAGAATAGTTATTATATATCAGCTGTCAATGAACCCTGTCCCCAACACCTTAAAAACTGGCTAAGATGAACATGGATCCATTTTTCTAACTTAATAAGAAGTCTGAAAAAAGGCTCAGAGATGTCATGGAGACCCAGGCTCACATCGTTATCTTCAGCTGTCCTTAGTGTAAACTCCATCTTCGTGGTCATAAAGTGGCTGTTCTTCTCCAACCACTGTGTTTCCTTTACAGGAAGGAAAAAAGGGGGGGTGGGTAGGAGTATAAGGCATATCGGTTGTATCTATCTCTTTATATGGAGAAAATACAGTAGTTCCAGAAATTTCTCTGTGTAGGGACAGGGTTCATTTCCAGCTGATATATAATAACTATTCTTATTTCCAGGGATGCCTAGAATCATGGTACTGACTCTTGTCAATAAAGGGATGAAATACACTAGTTAGTGATTTATAACGTTCTTCTTTATTTCCAAAACTCCTCCACGAGCTTGTCTATCTTGTTTTTTTTAAGTGTATAGATTGAATCCACACCTGAGATACCTGGGTACAGTCTGATTTAGATTAATTGACCAGTGGGATATTAATCCCACTAAATCTTCACTAAACTTATCTTCTCTGAGCACAAGATAATTTTGATGTGGAAGGCACCTCCTCTGAGATTAGGAAGCTGTGCCTACACGCTTCAGACCTCCCTGTTGCTTGCCTGCATTTCCTGCTATATTGTGACCTTCCTTATTATTAAAGATATATATGCACATCTATATCTTTAAAGATATATAGGTATAGAATAGATATGTTCATAGAGAGATATATAATCTATTTATCTATAGACTCTATAGTTCATATAGGGACATCATTATGCATTCTTTAATTATCCTGCCCTGTGTAAATATCGAACACACCCAGGAAATTTTTGTGTATATCCCACTGGTGAGAAGTGAATCACATAACAATCCCAGCTGTAAGGAATCTGGGGAAGTGAGGATTTTTTAATCAGTAACATCTCTCAGATAACGTTGGCATTCTGGACACATGGAGAAGAAAATCATTTGTCTGGCGCCGGAGTTCTCAAACTTTCGCTAACATCAAAATCACGGGTTTCCAGGCATGATCCCCAGAGTTCCTGATTATTGGGGTCTGGAATGCGGCCTGAGAGTTTACACTTTTAATAACTTCCCTGCTGTTGCTGACCCTGCTGTTGGGGAATATACTTTTGAGAACCATTGACCTTGCAAAATAAAAAAGGACCGAATTAGTTTGGCTTTGGCTTTGACAGCTTCTACGGGAGTCAGTTACATAGCCCAAACAAAGCAGCAAGTACACAAAACCTGAATGAAGCTTATTTCTGTTTTCTTAGGGCAAGTGTCTGTGTGTGTGTGTGCGTGCATGTACATAAAATCAGACCATGGCTTTATTTGGCCTGAGGACCAAAGCGTGTTTGTGAAGAGGCTGGTTATTTGGCCATAACCCATCTCAGAAGTGAAGAGTGAGCCACACGTGCCAACTGCCATATAAATATGATGATATGGAAGAAAATAAGTGGCAGATAAATCCTAGGGGCAGCCAGTTCTGACAATGTCATCTGCCACAGTGAAGATGCGGCCAAAGAGGCCACATGCTCAAGAAGCCACCTAGCTGGGGTAGCAGGAAGAGAGGGCAGCAGGCTTACTCAAACAGCTGTTGAGAATGGACACTTGCAGCTTTGTACCCCAGGTCTCCCGTTGGCTTCAGTAGGAAGAATGTTTCTTTCTGGGGCTGCTAAGGTGAGGAGGGTGGAGCTCGCTAACAAGCTCTGGATACTAGTCACTAGCCCAAGCTTACGTCCCTTGAGAAATGCCTGACCCATCTCTGCTCTCCTGCACACTAACCCCCATGTCCTGTCTCTTGTTTGACACAGGTCTACTCTGCCTTACCCACAATTTCAGAATCCAAACTCTGAGAACCAGAAGTTTGTGACTGATTTGTGGTGAAACGTGCCATGCCCTGAACACCTGCCGAGCCTCTGACTGAGGGAGATGGCTATTCAGAGTTTTTAAAGTTTTCTTACTTGATAGGAACAGTCAAACATTTCACGGCAGAGAAATGAACCCCCTTGATTACGAGGGACTGCCCAGACATGCTGCAGGGACTTTACGAAATCAGTGGAGTGTGCATCACGTGGCTTTTCAAAAACAAGAACATTTCTGAATCCTGAAACACATCTGGCCCCAGGGGTTTTAGTAAATTATTATGGACCAGACTCCTGTTCATACTGGTTCCCATTTTTGATGAATCTTCCAGTCACAGCCTGGCCACACCTATCTAAATACAGTAGAACCCCTGTATGTTGAGCACCCACAGGACGGTGACAAACTGGTCACCACACAGAGGTGGCCAGCGTAAGGAACTAGGCCTACTGTACTGATACATATATATGGTGCGTATCTGGCTGTGAAAATTAGGGCAACATAAGGAGGTGGTCAGTGTAGGGAGGGGGTCAGCTCTGGAGGGTCTACTGTACATCCTACTAAGCACTCTCTTTAACACAACACGTTTTCTTGAGTTCCCTAGCACCTGGGGTTCTGATGCCAGTAACCCTGGGCTGAATTATGTCCTGAACTCACCAGAAAGCCTTGCTTACAAGGTTTTTTTTTTGTTTGTTTGTTTGTTTTTGAGACAGTCCCACTCTGCTACGACATCATAGCTCACAGCAACTTCAAACTCCCGCACTCAAGCAATCCTCTCGCCTCAGCCTCCCCAGTAGCTGGGACTACAGGCACCTGCCACTACTCTAGGCTAGTTTTTCTATTTTTAGTAGAGATGGTGTCTCCCTTTGTTCAGGCTAGTCTTGAACTCCTGAGGTCAAGCAATTCCCCCTGCTCAGCCTCCCTGAATGCTAAGATTATAGGTATGAGCTACCAAGCCTGGCCTATGAAGTCCTTTCTTACTGGACAGTTGGAAGAGGAATTTTCTACATTCTTTCTCTATTACTTACTTGGGAAAATAGTTAAGCCTTTGCTATCTCTCCTCAGATAACATGCAATGTAGCCTCTTTCCATACAAAGAGAAGAAACCAAGGTTCTGAATAATTTTAAGCAAGTTCCTATATTACTTTCTCAGCATGATTCTAAGACACAATATTGTGTAAGAGACAGAATCTGGTGTCTCCTGTACAGAGCAAGCTGCATCATTTTCAGAGCCCTATACAAATGCAAAAGCAGGGTCTTTTGTATGTGAGACAAATTTTAAGAATTTCAAAATGGCAATAGCAAAGGATTAATCCAGGTGTAAAGCCCTGTGTGACTGTACAAGTTAGACACCCTGGAAACCAGCATTGTTTCTCTTTATCCACAGCACCTAACGTACTATGATATGAAGAAATAATTATTTTAATTGGCTGTTATCAAAGACAACCAACAGAAGGTAATGCCAAGCAAACAATATCCACAAAATGTTACAGAGACAGTGCCACAATATCCGCCCCCCCAGTTTAGTACTACCCATTAGATTGTGTGCTTAACTTACAAATTGCTTTTTCTATGAGTTGAACCCACACTTGGGTAGCAGGCATAGTGCCCAGAAGAGGGCAACACTGCTAAAAACCCCTCTGTTCTCAAAGCCATTTATTATCCTAAAATCTTTTTCCTCTTTGTATCCACCAGTGAATTTGAAGTTGCAACCTCTTCCAGACAACAATGCCCACCATTTTCTCAAAACATTTTTTTTCAATTACATTGTGTGAATTTGGTGATAAGTTCATTTGTCGTGGTGAGTTTGTAGACATCTGACGCCTTGTCATTGAATGTGCCGCCTACTCAGTCACTGCCAATTCATGACATGAAAATTTAGCGAACCAGCCAGAAAGACCGTGTCTACAAAATTAAGCCTCGGTAGAAAGGGTTGGTTTCATTGTAGCTTAGCCAGTAATGTTCAATTATCTTTACAAATGAAAGAGAGAAGTATGTAAGATCTGAAACAATGTATAATTCAAAAAGCTCTTTTGTGACTATGGAATTTCCCCCCCAATGTTCTCATCAACTGTGGCTTGAGTATGACACACGGAGAGCTCCATTTAAACATGATAAAGGTACAGGGAACTAAAGCAGGTAAGCCAGGGACCTGTCTACATCCCCATTTCATCTCTTGGAATAACTCCAAGGACAAAAGTATGCTCAAGCGTTGGGAACCTTCGAGATAAACAATTCCAACTTCCTCATCTGAATCTCCCAATCAGAGAGAGAATCTGAAGCTCAGAGGGGCTTCTTCCTGCAGCCCTATCCATACTGGGTCCTAAAATAAGACTCTCATCTCCCTGTTCTCTCCTGAAACTCACAGGGTGGCCACAAGCATGGCTTCTATCATGCTGGTCTGCATTCTACATAGAAACAGGGCTGAGGTGCCAAGAAAACTGCTGAATGCAGATCACGTGTCATTGTGTTTTGACTCTTGAAGTATCTGCAAAACAAGTTCCTAATGGTGGCAGACATTAGCCATTATAAATTCCAACTATTTACTGAAGTAGCAGATAGCGCTGAACGTCGGCTACCTCCGCAGCCCTCCGCCAGACACCAACGGCATTAACACCACCACCAAAGAATGGGAGGATACTAGTCATCTCCATCATGAAAGGAGAAAATAGACCAAAGTTAAAAGTAAAAATGAGTTCCCACTGGGCCCTGAGGCCCTTTGGTGTATGTACTATCTGTGTGGCCTTTTGTCTCTGAGTGGCTAAAATGATCTTTCTAAAATGGAAAATCTTCACTAGCTTCCCAAGCTCTTAGAATAAATGCCAAACCCCTAATAATTCTTACGAGGCAAGGCTCGTTATAAACTAGTGATCAGAAAACTGGTAAGTAAAGAGCCAGAGAGCAAATATTCTCTGGCTGTGCAGACCTAGCAGTGCCTTCAGCACCTTCTTCATCCCGCCCTTGCAGAGAGAGTGCAGCCGTGACAATTGGCCATCAGGCTGTGAGCCAATAAGATCCTGAGTACAAATACAGGTGGCAATAGGCTCTGACCTGCATGTGTAGTTTGCTGACCTTTGGTATAGACTGTGCATCTCAAACGCTGTATCTACTAATTACTGGGAATCTTGTTAATTATAGATTTGAATACAAAAGGTCTAACAGGATGACTGTGATTCTTCATTGTCAATAACTTCACAGTGCAGAGAACAGCGTTTGGGTCTCTCGAGACTCATGTTCTATCCGACTCTTCCTCATGCTCCAGGCTGGGAGTCAGCTCTTCTTTTCCATCCTGTTGCCTTCTGCCCCAGGGCTTTGTGTGTGCTGTTATCTCTGGGCTCCATTTCCCTCCTTCTTTTACTGAATACACTCATTTAAACGTGGGTTCAGTGCTCTAGACCAGATAAGCACAGTCCTTATCTGCACTCATTGTTTTGGACTCCTCTCCACCAGGATGATTATATTTGGAATGTTGTGTTGACTTGTGTCCTTCCTCACTAATGTCTCTCTCTCCCCCACTGGAGTGTAAGCTGCTCCAGAGGAGGTAATATGCCAGTTTTGTCTAACATCTCTTAACCGTGTACCCAGCACTGTTCCTGGTTCAGCTGCTGCTCACTAAATACTAATCAATAAAGTAGTTAATCAATCCTCATTTTCCAGTCTTATTCTCCAGACCTCTAGTAGACAGGCACTTGGTAAGGATTGTTGAATGACTTTTAGAAAGTCTCAAAATTTGGAAAACTTTTGAAGTCTTCTTCACTCCTCCTCTTCTCTCTCTTCTATTCTCTAGGCCTTTCTCTATACCTGCAATGTCCAGTGGAACTTGAACCGTCTTTCCTGATGAGGGGATTCCTGTGCTATCCAGCATGAAAGTCACCTGTGCACATAAAATGGGCTAGTCTCACCAGGAAACTGAAAATGTAATGTTATTTAAGGCACAATGTATGCAATTCTAGGTTCTCAGGAATATGTCAGAACTCTTTAAAGCCCTCTGTAAATGTCTAATTCCCCAGATTTCCCTCTGAACTGTTCTGGTTAGCCTATTGTTTGCCTTAACTGCCTTGGGCAGCTGCAATGTCAATCATTCAATTGCTGCTGACATTGACCCCTGGGAAAAGTCTATTTGTACTAGGTGAGTTCTGAGTCAAGTCAAATAAAGACAGTCTTCCTGGGTAGGGTCGTCCAGTGAATCCCCAAACTGGCCTGATAATGGCAGTTCCCTGGGAGTGTTTTTTTTCTTCAATGCTTCCACTGTGACTCCCAGCACCCTGGTTTTCACCATGACAGGCTCTTGGTTTACAAGGCAACTGTGGTTCCAGGGCTTATGGAGAGAGCAATAGGATAAAAGAATACCCTACAGCGCTGACCATTCTTACCGAGAGTTCAGCCATTTTTCTTAAGTAAATCCTCCCTAGAGTACTGCAACGTTTGATTAATTTCTAGAATTCTAAAATCTGATTCTGAAAATGTTTGCTAGCTTTCTCACTGGCTTATGGATGAGAAGATTCTTGCTGACGTCCCTTCCATAACCACTCTTAAAACTGCAAACAAAATGCCAGCTCTTCTGAGAGTCAGTTTCCCCTATAGATAGGATTTGGTGTTTTTCTTCTATGCTTCTGTAAAAGAAAATAAAACTCTGAGCATGCCTCCCAATTCCTATGCAAAGGGGAAGGTCAAACCTGGAGGCTAAGTCATAAGGTCCCCTCTTCCAAATGAATAGCTGTTATTAACATTCTGAATTGGCCAGATTCTGACAGAAAGGTAAAAGGCCACAGGCATCTAGGAAGAGGGCAGGGAGCCCACAGGTCATCCAGAGGGAAGTTTTTTTTTGCTTGCTTCCCATAAACAAGTGCATGTACATTGTAACTTTAGGTCTGCAAACTAAGTTCAGCTCCTAACACTAAGGTCTGTTCAATCCTACACTGATAATGTTGATTATGAGTTTGTCTTCCCAGGTGCAGAACAGAGACAAGACTAGATCAATCATTCCTCCACTTACCCAGAAACATCTTGCATGATTGACTTTTCCTTCTGTTGGACCCAAAACAGGGTCCAGCCACGATAGCCACGATAGCCACCCCCAAGGAACAGTCACCAGACTTGGGTCGATGCAAAAGCAAGAGGCGAGTTTATTGCTGACACGTCAGGGTCCCTCAGCCGCTCGGGAAGAAGGACCCCGAACGGCTGTTACAGGCTTCTTTTAAAGCTGAAAACCGCAAACAGATGGGTGTGGGGGTTGGTGATTGTTTGAACAAAGGAGATTCTGATCAGGGGAAGGGCAGTTGAGTAAGGGGGTAAGGTCACTGGTCTGTTTAAGCTACGGAAATTCCGAGCGTTCCGAGCAGGGAGTGGGTTGTGCAAGGGGTCTGTTGTTTATCAAGGGAAATTCCGAGCAGGGAGTGAGCAGGGTCAGGGGATGAGTTTTAGCCGTTGGGGTAGCTGGCGCGAGTTTGGGGAAGCAGGATGTGGAGAGGGGCGCCCGCAAGCACCCAGGAAGTCC
>CAUYQV010144265.1:0-19518 GCA_963574575.1 Galagoides demidoff
CTCAAGCTATCCCCCTGGGTAGAGTGCCATGGCATCATAGCTCATAGCAACCTCCAACTCCTGGGCTCAAGTGAGTCTCCTGCCTCCGCCTCCCAAGTACCACAGGCGCCCGCCACAACGCCTGGCCATTTTTTGGTTGCAGCCATCATTGTTGTTTGGCGGGTTCTGGCTGGGGATTCGAACCCACCACCTTAGATGTACGTGGCTGGCGCCTTAGCCGATTAAGCCACAGACGCTGAGCCTAGTTTTACTATCTTTAGTAGAAAGAGGGTCTTGCTCTTCCTCAGCCTGATCTCAAGCTCCTGAGCTCAAGCAATCCACCTGCCTCAGCCTCCCAGAGTGCTAGGATTACAGATGTGAGCCACTGAGCTCACCCTTCTTAATAATTTGATGATCCCTCTGCTGTCACTTCTCTGAAATCACTTCTTTAGGCTTTAACCTTTTTTTTGTTTCCAAATATAAATCCTGCGTCTCCCACTTCTTATTTATTTCATGGTTCTGTTCTGAATCCCTTCCAAGTATTTTACATATCTCTGAGACTCCGCATGCCACATAGACTTGAGTTTCTAGAATTATGTTCCAGTACATTCAGTGAAGATTTACTGAGTGTCTATTAGGTGTGATAGTGGAGGACACAAAAATGGATCAGTCATAAACCCGGTCCTCAAAGTGCTTACAATCCTTAAGGAAATGAGACAAGTATACAAACAGCTGCAAATCAAACAAGCACATATCAAATGCTCTGAGTGTTCAGAGGAGGTGAAATTAATCTATTTGTGGGCATCCAGGATGATTTTGTGAGCTGGTATTGAAAGATGAAGGGTCTGAATGGTCAAGGAGGAAGGGTGTCCCGGGGAGGAATGTCTTGCTCCTCTTAATATGTATAAGATCCTTTTGACATTGTTCAGTTGTTTTCTTTTTAATAATAGCAGCACAATCTTAACTCATATACAGTAGTAGTTTTATTCCTTATCATTGCATGCCTTCTTTTAACAATTTAAACATTCTTTAACATGTGCTAATGAAACTTAGTTTAGCACAAGTTTAGTTTAGTGTAGTTTGAATCAAGCTTCTACCTGATTGCAAAGCTATTCTGTTTCTTGCTTTTATTGTCTAGTCTATTCAAAGTTTAACCAGACTTTGTCATTCTGTGAGGTCAGGTTTCGGGGGCTGGGCATGGGGGGAAAAAGGGAAGAAGATTCTCAGCCAAGTATCTTAACTCTATGCTGCTCCCAGGAGTTTATAACTTAGCTTAGACCCTTCTCTCAACCTTCTGAATCTTCCAGCAATCAGTACTTGAGAAGCAAATTTGGAAGTGCCCAGCCTCATGACACACTCCTTCAAGTTCTATACTTAAAGTTGTCCTCAACTCATTCCATCCAAGCCAGTGCATTAGAGGACATGCTGGGTTGAGACATGGTTTGTGGGGCCCAAGAGAGCTCTTAAGTTGGTTAAATTTGTTAGTGTCATGAGCTGAAAGAGTCTGCAGGTAAAGATAAACCATTCAGAAAATAGTTAGAGACCCTTAGAGTGAGAGATGATCTGAGATATTTATTTTACACCTTTATTATATAGATGAGTCACTGACACCCAGGGAAGAATAACAGAGTAGCTGCCTCTGATTGGGCATCTATGTGTTTTACATAAATTCTCAGTCAGTATACTAATTGGTAAGGCTGGAATTATTATCTTCACATTACAGCTAAAAAATTGGAACCGTGGGGTGGTACCTGTGGCTTAGTGGGTAGGGTGCTGGCCCCATATACCAAGGGTGGCAGGTTCAAACCTAGCCTCAGCCAAATTGCAACAAAAAAATAGCCGGGCATTGTGGTGGGCGCCTGTAGTCCCAGCTACTTGGGAGGCTGAGGCAAGAGAATCGCCTAAGCCCAAGAGCTGGAGGTTGTTGTGAGCTGTGATGTCATCTACTGAGGACGACAGAGTGAGACTCTGTTTAAAAAAAAAAAAAATTGGAACCGAAAGGGTCTATCTAATTGTTCAAAGTCACACCGCTAGTAGAGCCAAGATTTGACTTCATATCAGACTCCAAGCTACTCTCTTCCCAATATTCATTGCTCTTGCTAAAGATCACATAGGAAGTTGGTTGCAAACCCAGGATTAGAACCAAGATCTTGATGCCCATCTCTGTTCCACTGTCTCATACAGTGGGTTTAATTTAAAGCCTTCCTGGGAACGATTCCACATGACCCCAGATAGCATGTTTAATATCTCATAGTTCAGGGGGCTCAAGTTTGGGCCTGGTGCAGTGGCTCACACCTGTAATCTGCTTGAGCTCACGAGTTCAAGACCAGCCTGAGCAAGAGTGAGACCCCATTTCTACTAAAAATACATAAACTAGTCAGGTATAGTAGCAGGCACCTATAGTCCCAGCTACTCAGGAGGCTGAGGCAAGAAGATCTCTTGTGGCTGAGTTTGAGGTTGCTGTGAGCTATGATGACACCATGGCACTCCACCCAGGGAGACACAATGAAAAAAATGAGGGGGGTTTCAGTTTTATGTTGAATAAAGTCTATGCCCCAGGACCACTGACCTCTTCCTCAATGCTATCTCATCTTAGTTTCTGTTCTTTTTTTTTCTTTCTTTTCTTTCTTTTTTTTTGTAATAACATACACAATAGCCCTTGGGTTTTAAGATTTCTAAAATCACTATTTTCTTAACAGTAATTATTGTTTTTGTTTAACTCTATAACTTATTCAGTTTTATAAAAAAAAATCAGGCATTGAATGAAAAATGGGACAAAGGCATAAAATAGCAATTTTTGCAAGAGGAAACAAAAAGAACATACCAACACATGGAACAAATAGACAGCTTTACTAGGGATTAAATCAATACAAATAATTGTTAAATTAGTTATTTTTTTTCTTTAATGACTCCCAGGGTTGGCAAGGTTGTGGTAAAATGATTCTCTGATGATAGTAGTGTGAATTAGGGCAACTTTTGCAAAGCATTCTAGCACACATATCAGGAGCTAGCAAAATGGTCATATCCAAATGGGTGTGGTGGCTCATGCCTGTAATCCCAGCACTTTGGAAGGCAGAGGTGGGAGAATTGCTTGAGGCCAGAAGTTGGAGACCACCCTGAACAACATAGCAAGACTCATCCTACAAAAAGTAAACATATTAGCCCAGTGTAGTAGAGTATGCCAGTAATCCCAGCTACTCGGCAGGCTGAGATAGAAGGACTGCTCGAGCCCAGGAGTTTGAGGCTGCTGTGAGCTATGCTGATGCCACAGTACTCTAGCCCAGGCAACAGACATCCTATCATAAAAAAAGAGGAGGAAGGAAGAAAGGAAGGAAGGGAGGGAGGAAGGGAGGGAGGGAGGGAAACATTGACTAGGGAAAAGTCCCCTGATTTCGTTACTAAGCCTAGATTAGTGAAAATGTTCATTGCAGTATTGTCTGTAATTTTTGTTTTTAAACAGTCTCACTCTGTCATTCCTGTGTCATAGAGTGAATTGTATGGTGTCATATCTCACAGCAACCTGAAACCCTTCTGCTCAAAAGATCTTCCTGCCTCAGCCTCCTGAATTGCTGGGACTACAGGTGCCTGCCACAACACCCAGCTAATTTTTCTATTGTTAGTAGAGATGGAGTCTCACTCTTGCTCAGGCTGGTCTCCAACTCCTGAGCTCAGGCAAGCCACCTGCCTGGACCTCCCAGAGTACTAGGATTAAAGAGCTAGGAGTGCTAGCTCAGGCATGAGCCACCGCACCCAGCCTGTCTATAATGTTTCAAAAATTATATCATAAAAATAAAAGAAACACCTTAAACACCAAAGAACCAATTGGACAAATGCTGGTACATGGACTTAGCTTGCAGTACTGCATAACCATTTAAAATGATAATTAGCACCTCAGCCAGCAGTGTTACGGAAGTATTTATGCTGCAGCATGAGCTACACGAAACTGGAACATAAATGGCATATTGTAATGTACCTGTGAGAATAAGTGCATCTTACAGGGAGCACACAAATTAAAAATACTCTTCTACTTTAGGGGGTTTAGGGTAGGTCATTTGTTTTCCCTTTTCAACATGTTCTTTAATATTGGTGTTATATTGTCTTTATTGTTTAAAAGAATACGTTCAAACAAAATGGTAGAGTGAGTCAGAGCTCTGGATTGCAAGGTAAAAAAGACCTGAGTTTTCCTTTTCTTCCCCCACTATAATATGCTATTTGTTTTTCTGAACCTCAGTTTCTCCATCCGCATGATGGGTTATTACTAGTTTCCTTTCCCCTAGATGGACAAAATGTTTATTTTATAAAGGTTTTAACTCACTGAACACAGGGATTCATGTAAATTCGATCCTGAGAGAATGAAGGGTGAGAGGGAGAGGGAAAAAAATAAATAGGTACTGATTAAATTTAAAAGGAAAGATCATCTGCTTTAATGGGAAATGTATATGTACTGCGCCCCTAGACAGAGTTTTAAGTGCACTCTGTGTTAGTTAGCAACTTCAATTTAAAGTATTGTGTGATCCTTTGGGCTTTGAAGATATGAAGCCTATATACATACACATGAGCTAAGATTACTGTGGAGTCACGAGGATGTGTGCACTCTGAATAATTAAATGCACTAAGCATCTCCAGCTGATGGATTGATGATGTGTAAGAGCAGTGCAAAAACCACGTGACAAGGGAGATTACAAGACATTTTGAAATGATAGTTTAATTTCCAAGCTTTTTTTTTTTTGAACTTGTGCTTTCTCTTTTAGCCATTACTGCAAGGAAAGGAGATTTGATTATCTTGTTTCCTGTGAAAGGTTATTTAGCTCCTCAATCCCATTAAGTCACTTTCTGCACTCCAGTGCACCAAGCCTTCACCAGGTTATCAGCCCAGGAAGAGTAAATGGAGACACTAGGATCAGATTTCCAAAGGAAGGAAAGTTAAAGCAAAGTTTGAAAGGGGTGACAGCCAACAGCCATGAGCTTAGGAACTCAATTAGACTGAAAAGACAACTATCTCATTATCTCGTTCCGAAATGATCTAAATACATAAGAATCTAAAAGTTTTAAATAAACTTGTCCTGCTGACTGTCTAGATGACTGAATTTCCCTTCTCAAAAAATTTTTAAACACCCACTTTCGTATTTATTTATTCTAAGCGGGAAGCAGCTGGGATAATTATGCTGTCAGATTCAGTAAGCTAATGAGGAGTCACCAGAGTGGAAGGTTTTACATTTGTGAGAATGCTGAAGGAGAGCCACTCTGCGGCTTTTTCCATTCTTTCTTTTTCTTTATTTCTTTCTTCTCCTCCTTTTTCTTTTTCTTTTTCTCTGAGTTGGGAAGGAGAGTCTGGCAGTCCACAACTAAATTGGAATCCTTTTGATTAGCTGGTTGCCTTCCCAGCATGTTCTGCCAGATAATAATGTCTTTCTTTCTTTCTCTCTCTCCCTCCCTCCCTGCTTTTGAGGAGCTGCTGCTTTTGAGGGGCAAGGAAGCCTGGGGGAAGTCCCAGCTTTTCATGCTACTGTCCCCACGGCAAAAGGATCCTTCTCCCTGAGAGAAGTTCCCCCAAATGGTTTGGATTTGAGTGGATTTGAGAGTAATCTGTAAAGTGTACACACTGTCCATCTTGGCTGTTTAACTGTTGATAATCTGACAAGAGCTAAGAGAAAGTAGAATACAAGATTGCATATCGTGATGTCCATGTAAAATGCCTTAGGTGTATCAGCAAATGATCCGATGACTCCCCTTTCCAGCCTAGCCAATATGTAATTCTAAACCGCAAAAGTTGAAAGCACAGTTTACCCAGCATCTAAGGCAGAAGTCTAGGCCAAGCAAGACAGAGCCAGCACTGAAGGCTTATTTCTTCCCTTTGGGTGCAGCAAACAGTATTATTAAGGCATGTTATGCTTTTGGTACAACCAAGGATGAAAGTTTTTCTTTTTGTTGAATTGTGGTATATTTTGAGCAACCTGGGTTTGTGCAGATTGTAAGTGTTGGAAAAGCAATGCCCAGGTGGAAGGATGCCCTGAGCGAGTTTTGTGGCTGTGCTTTGGTGACAACGGGGCTGCTCCCACCTCTTGATGCATTTCTTAGACATCCATGCTGATACTTAGCATAGATGTTTGAATATTTATCCAAAATATATTGTGTATCAGGAACTACACAAGGTGTTTCGCATATATTATCTTCTTTAAACTTACCATGGTCTGCCAGAAAGTTTTATTTCCCCCTCTTTTCAGATAAGTCCCTTTAAATGCTCACTTTTGGAGGCCTCGGCCATGGCTTTTGTGTAGTGAGCACTCAACAACAGCAGGGACCTAGCAAACACAGGCCCTTATGAAAATGCAAACTGCTGGTGTTCAAAACTAACCACATACATCATTTGGAGGTCAAAATAGCATGTAGATATGTTTCTAAATAGCTTTTTTTTTTTTAATTTACCAAAGTTTCACCTTGGAATCTATTTAAATAGATTGCCAATATATGTAGCCTGATTTGAAACTCACCAAAACATAGTGAGCCCAGTGTGATGCTCATTGCCTGTCACAGTTGGGACTGAAGTCCAGCCTCCTTGGCATGGCATTAACTCCCTTCACCATCTGGTTCCAAGCACTTTCCCAACTTTATCTTCTGGTCTGTCCTGCTCCAGCCAGGCAAAATTACTTGCAGTTCTCTCAAACACTTCTCAGGGTCTTTACTCATGCTGATCCCTCAGCCAGGAATATCCTCCCTGGAAGTCTCATCCTTCGAGGCTCAAAGGGCACCTGGCTGGGCTTTCCCTGCACTCCATAGTAGACTTGGAGCGGGAGGGTATCCTGATCCTTTGTTTGCACCTCATTTCTGGCCCTGGTTTGTATGTGTATGTGTTTTCTTCTTATTTTTTTATTTTATCCCTCTTTTATGCTTACTTTTACCATCTTTGACACCTAGCATGATGCCTTGCCCAATTCATTTGGCAAGTGTGTGTTTCATTGAATTCAACAGGAAGCACTTGATAACTGTTAGCAGATTCAGGGAAGTGAGTCAACCACGACTCAGTATAAATTATTGGTAAATACATCTAACTCATGTTTCTGTGTCTCTTGGTAATATTTGTAACAAATATTACAACAGAGATTTAAAAAAATACTGTGCAAGAGTCTAGGGAATAATATGTTGATGCTTTCTCTCTTCTTCCTTCCAGAGGAGTCTTTGTTTACAGTTTC
Organism: Galagoides demidoff; assembly: GCA_963574575.1. Lineage (NCBI taxonomy): Eukaryota > Metazoa > Chordata > Mammalia > Primates > Galagidae > Galagoides > Galagoides demidoff. The sequence goes on from CAUYQV010144265.1 coordinate 7,170, forward strand.
AGGAGTGAGGCTAAAGCCAGAAATGTGTGACCTTTTGGCCTCCTACCAGAAAGGTCACCACCCTGCCCGGTTTAGCAAATGCTGGTGAAAAGAAAGAGGGAAGTCCCCAAGACCCTTCCAGGTAAGTAGTTCCTACAGTGAGGTTCCTTATGGACAGAACTGAAAAGCAATTTCTGCCAAGCGGACAGGACATTGTCCTTGGTTCAGAGCGCCTCTGTTCATACCTAGCTCTTCATCCCAACTCTAGGGACAGGTGGCCTCACCTCTCTGGCCTCCATTTCCTGAGTTGGCAAAGAGGACAATAATGTATATCCCCTGTTTCTCCCATTCCCACAGCAGTGGTTGTCCTCCTGACACAGAAATTACAGGTCACTGTGAGACCTTGGAATACAGGATTACAACTGACATGTTGTTTTCCCTTAACTAGGTAGTTCTGTCAACCGAGAGGATGATATCAGAAGTAAGGGGGACCAACCATTCTGGTTTGGCTGAGACCAAATGATTTCCAGGGATGCACAATGTTCTGTATTAAAACTGGCACAGTTGGCAGCACCCATAGCTCAGTAGATAGGGCGCCAGCCACATACACCATGTCTGGAGTGTTCACACCCAGCCCGGCTCAGCTATAACAACAATGACAACTGCAACAACAACAATAACAAAATAGCTGGGTGTTGTGGTGGCTGCCTGTAGTCCCAGCTACTTGGGAGGCTGAGGCAAGAGAATGACTTAAGCCTAAGAGTTTGAGGTTGCTGTGAGCTGTGACACCACGGCCCTCTACCCAGGGTGACAGCTTGAGACTCTGTCTCAAAATATATATATATATAATTAAAATTGGCACAGTCCTGGGTAAAACAGGATGGTTGGTCACCTCAGTGGTTTAGATTGCTTTCCAAGGTAATCTTAAGGAGGAAATCTACTATGGAAGATTTCCCCAAAGATATGGTACCCTTAGAGGGTTTCTTCAAGCAAGCACAGGAAACCAGGTGGGACAACTCCAAAAGCCACCATAGTATAGATAACACTAGATGTCTCAAGAGCACGTCCCACAGTGGGCCTTCTCTGATGGGTAGAAATGACAGTAATCTAGACCAAGGAACAAAGGTGGAACCCATGCACAGAGCCAGCCCACCTGCCCTTTAGGTGACCCTTAGTACCCCAAGCCATAAACATTATCCTATGATTTGGCCACCTAGCTGGCAACCACAGCTTGGCCAGGCTTCCTAACAGACCTTTTGGGGCCCAGATGGTAATCACTGGCATACTCCCTACACTCACTTCAAATGTCACTTACATGGCAGGATTCACTCTTTGCCCTTTCTCTTGGATCACTATCTTTGGCTGTCCCAATTAAAGGCATGCATACATCAGGGATGTCTGCCTCCTGGCTCTCCTAAAATCACTGTCTCCTAAGACAATGATCTTGTCTTCAAAGAACAGGGAAGTTTAGAATTATAGCTGTTCCCCAGAGCATTTTATAAAATACCTCAGTTTGTATTTTGATAATATACAATGGAATTACAATTGACGATACAATGATATGGTATTTCCCAAGCAAAATATTTTCTAGAGCAGGAAATGGATAAATTTTTACTGTGTAATTATGTCATTTAAAACCTACTAGTTACAAGAACAGGATGAACTTTAGTTGCATTCACCATGAAGTGAAGGGTTTGCCCTTCACAAAATTATCAAAGACCCTCATGGAAATGGTCTCAGACGGTAGTGCTCCTTAAGTATTATCATTATTTCTATTGTTGCTGTGATTTTGCTTTATTCAGCAGCCAGAAGGTAGGGAGATAACCCTGCCTCTCTGATCTACAGTGACCTTCCACAAAGACTTGTTACCCATAGACATAAATTGGTCACAATAGAAAATCAGTTGAATGCAGCATGTCAAGCTTGGTGCCTATGCCAGTAATTGAAGAAGGGAGAAGGCAGATTTTGTCTCTGTTGGAGTAATCTCCTGATATCCCTAGGCCTTGGTACAAACGTAAGGAGATAAAGCCAGTAGGAGATGAACCACAAGAGGGAAAAGCTAGAGCAATTAAACTGTTTAATAAATGGCTTGGGAGCAGCAAAATCTGAGAGTGCTGGAGTTAAAGAGACTAAAAGCCATAATCACATGGACTCTTGGGGCCTGTAAGTCTTTTCCACTGAATTGAATTTATGTTAAAATATTCACTCTTCAGGAGAGTCAAAATGTAAATTGAGGTATTAGAACTTGGTAACTGGCAGCAATGCCTCAAAATTAAGACTCTTAAAAGATACTCACAATGTCAGTTTCAGGCATAGGAAAAAAAATGTATATTGATGTCTACCACAGAGAAATAGAGGGGAACTCGAACTTACTGGATACATGCCGCATGCCAGGCGCTACACAAGGTACTTTACACAAACTATTTCAAAGCTTGGCGTGTTTTGAGTAGTAAGTTGTGACAAGTTGCATGGGTAGTTTATACATCTGAGATAAATTTTTATCATTTTTATTTTACATTTTTTTTTTTTTGAGACAGAGTCTCACTATGTCGCCCTTGGTAGAGTGTTGTAGCATCATAGCCCACAGCAACCCCAAACTCTTGGGCTTAAGCAATTCTCTTGCCTCAGCCTTCCATAAGGACAACAGGCACCTACCATAACGCCCAGCTATTTTTTTGTTGCAGTTGTCATTGTTGTTTAGCTGGCCCGGGCTGGCTGGCTGGCACTGTAAACACTGTGCTGTGGGTGTCAAGCCAATTTTTATCATTTTTAAATCTTCTTAATTCTTATTACCAGGGGTAGGACCCTGCCTCTCTAATACTTTTTTATCACCTATTCTATCAATATATAACTCCATCAATAACTTCACAATAATATTTAATGGGTTTTGCTTAGTCTGTTACTCATCATTTTGATTTTATTTGGTTTTCATTCACTTCCAGGGCTACATTTCTGCTACTTCAGTTTTCATTTGCTTCAGCTTGCTGAGAAGCTTCAAACCTAACTCCATACTCAACCAGAAATTTGATGCCGTCATCTCTGACCTGGAGTATTTTAAATATGACGTTCAAGACAATGCTACATAATACTTGAAGAAAAAGCAACAGCAGGCTATTTCTATTGCCATTTGCCTAGAATTTAACAGTGGTTGGTTCAAAATTTAGACATGAACTAAGAGAGTCTGACAAGAGGACTTCTGAATAATTTCATTCATTTTGTCATTTGATAGAGAGATCCCCAGGCCAGCAGGTTGATTTCCCAACAGGACAGAAAAGAGACTGACAATCGAAAGAATTTGGAGATAGAGCTGATGCTTACAGAGGCCTGCCACTCCTGTAATCACTTAACAATTTCCCCCCACAAAAGAACTTCTGCAGCAAGGAGAGGATTAGTCTAAAGTTTAGAAAAGTCTCCAGGGAAGATGGCTCATTGGATAAAGTTGTCAACAAAAGGACTTGCTTAAGACGATTTGTTATGATTTCCTAGGGGGCGCTTTTTCCTTCACTAACTGAATTATCAGAACACGCTTCCACTCCACCTCACCCAGATTTTAGGAGTTTGAATTTAGCTGCTGTTTAGAATTGAATTTCAGCCTATCTCCTTCTACTGAATCTTAATTGTCTGTGATGATGGCAAAATTGATGAGAAATCTAAGCTCTGATATGGTGGTGGAGATACTGAATAGTTTGGAGCAAAGAGTTCCAGAGATGTAATCTGAGTCCTGTTGCACGTCAAACACACATGCAGACGCACAAAACCCTCAACACAAAACCCTCAAGTAAAATGAGAGATCTGTCTCGGCCAACACGTGTATCATTTTATACAATGACTCCTTCTAAAAGAAGCCAGGGAAACTCAAATTACTTCTGTCTAGGGATCATCTCAGGAAATACAGCAGCCTAGAAACCAGAGACTTCTTTGGAATCCCTTGGAAGAACAAGGAGGAACTAATTAAAAGAGAATTAAAAAATAGTAACTATCCACTCCAATGTCTGAGATGGAAGACATACAGAGAGCCCAAAGAAATTTACCTTAATGAGCATTTGATTTTAGCAAGGCATTTGACAAAGCCTGTCCAGATATACCTGAAAGATGAAGCGGTGTGGGCTGGATGATGAAGCAGATACGTGTGCTCAAACAACAGTGGTTATTCAGCCCAGACACTGGCCAATAGAGGTGTGGTGCAAGGGTCAGTCTCCAGTGCTGTTCTGGTCAATATTTTTGTTAATCACTTGAATAAATCAGAGAAGGTGCACAACCTATTCATACAGCTCACTGAAGTGAGTACTGTGAGTCCTGATTTATTACTTCCTATTCATACAGTTCACTAAAGTGAGTACTATGAGTACTGATTTATTATTTCCATTTTACAAGAGAGGAAACCAAGGCTCAGCAAAGTTAAATAACTCTTTTCTAGTGGTATACCCTAGTTAAGATGCAAAACTCACCTCTGGCTATCTTCAGTGTCCGTGATCTTCCCAGCAATCACATACCCATCATATTTGCAGAATATACACCTTGGAGAGGCAGCTGCTGTTTAGCATTTGATTGTGATTCAAAGGACTGAGACCTTTTTTGCTAGAAGCTAATGAGCAAGAAGCCAAAGCAACACTTATTCCCATCAAATTTCATCTGATTTAAAATTTTACACTTTGGGCTCCAATGTAAGTAAGACTTAGTGGAAATTAGCACTTTGAAGTACAATATGAATTAATAGTATAAACTGGCTGACCCCAGAAGATAATACTAATACTTTTAGGCTACATCAATGAAGAAGATAGCTGATGTCCCAGAGAAAGGAAATAATTTACTCTCTACTGGTCAGAACACATCTAAATTATTATTATGTTCAACTTCGCACATCACATTTTGAAAGAAGCATCACGTTAAATATTTACTGTGTCCTTTTTCATTTCCTGGTATACTCCTGTTTAATCTCCTTAACCAGACTAAGACATAAGTGTGGTTAGTACTCGTTTCGCAGAGAAGTACGCTAAGAATGAAGTACAAGTAGCTAGGATTCGATGCTCATACTGCCTGTCCCCAAAGCCTGTGACTTCTCAGCCCCCCCCCAACTCTGTGGGGCATAAGGGCTCCCCACAAGGCTGCCAGGAGAAGAGAGGTCGTGGCAGCCAAGGCGCAAGGAGGAATTACTGCGGAAAAAAAAGAGAAGACCCAGGGAGCAGAGAAACTCCCTCCACCGGATTGAGGCCTCTCACAAAGCAATGGGCTGGTCCTTCGGTGGGTGGCTACAGAGCTAGGACAAACAGATTGAAAGTTCCTGATGCTGCTTGCAATACAGCAAGAAGAGCTCTTAAACAGCTTCACCTATTCTCAATAGACTGAGTTCCCACACGGTGGTGGGCTTCCTCTGCCTCCCTGAAGATATAGACAGTGGGAGGGATTCCCAGGCTGGAGGTTAGAACAGTTGACCTCAAAAGTCAGTCTAATTCCAAGATTCTCTAGTAATGACTTTTGAAAAGCTGTAGACAGAATATTCTTGGAATTATGGTAAGATCTGATTGTTGCAAGAATGGGTAAGGCTCATTTTATTTGTTAAAAAGGAACCGTTTTAAAAAGTGGAAATTGACAATGTTAGGTATCCTCCTTAATTATGAAGGAAGATAGGACCAGCACAGTGGCTCACGCTTGTAATCCTAGCACTCTGGGAGACTGAGGCAGGTATATTGCTTGAGGTCATGAGTTTGAGACCAGACTGAGCAAGAGCAAGACCCTGTCTCTACTAAAAATAGAAATACTGGTCGGGCATTGTGGCAGGCACCTGTAATCCCAGCTACTCTGAAGGTTGAGGCAAGAGGATCCCTTGAGGCCAACAGTTTGACGTTGCTGTGAGCTATGATGCCACAGCTCTCTACTGAGGGTGACAAAGTGAGACTCTGTCTCAAATAAATAAGTAAATAAATAAAGGAAGATAAATTATGCTTGGGCTTCCTTCTCTTTTCTTTTTTAGTTAGTAGATTTGCCTATTCAACAGTTTAATAAAAATTATACATAACACTTTTTTTTTTGGAGACAGAATCTCACTTTGTCACCCTTGGTAGAGTATTGCGGTGTCATAGCTCATAGCAACCTCAACATTTTGGGCTCAAGTGATTCTCTTTCCTCAGCCTCCTAAGTAGCGAGGACTATAGGTACGGACCACAACACCTGGCTATTTTTAGAGAAAAAGATCTCCATCTAGCTCAGGCTAGTCTCGAACCTATGAGCTCAGGCAATCCACCTGCCTCAGCCTCCCAGAGTGCTAGGATTACAGGAGTGAGCCACCATGACCAGCCCACACATAACACTTTAAAACATCATTTAAATCTTCCTTCATTCCTTGGTTGTTTTGTTTTGTTTTATTTTTGAGACAGGGTCTTACTCTGTCACCCCAGTAGCTAGAAAGCAGTGGCATCATCATGGCTCATAGCAACCTCAAACTCTTGGGCTCAAGCAATCCTTCCACCTCAGCCTCCTGAGTGGCTGAGACTGCAGGCATGCACCACCATGAAAGGCTAAATTTTATATTTTTTGTAGACCTGAGCTCTCATTATGTTGCTCAGGCTGGTCTTGAACTCATGACCTCAAGCAATTTTCTAGCCTTGGCCTCCCAAAGTGCTAAAATTACAAACACAAGCCACCACACCTGGCCCATTCCTTCGTTTTGTAAAATGAATGTTCCTGGTATTTATGTATTTTTTTCCTCCCATGTTTTTGTTGATTCCTTTATATAGACACACGCTTAATTTTTTAAACCATAATTTATTTTTGTTCAATTTGATGTCTGAGTTATTTTATTGATATTAGTCATTAGTGCTAGTTAGTCATCCATAATTGGACGGCACTTCTTGGCTTTCTGATAGGTGGATAGGACCTTATGATTGCTTCTAGCCAATGAATTGTGAGTGAAAGTGATGCGTGTCAGTTCTGAGCCAAAAATTCATTTGATAGTCAGCGTGAAGTTCTCTAAATTTCTTTTTATTTTTACCTCTGTTACAGGAACCAGCAACATTCAACATGGTCCCAGAATGAGAATATATAGTACAAAGTTCCCAGATAACACATGATGGATGTTTAATGGGAAAGAGAAATAAAACTTTATTGTTTTAAGCCATTTATATTTAGAGGTTGTTACTACAGTATAACTTACCCTGTCCTCACTAGTACTCTGGCACATAAAATATAGACCTCCACTGTCCAACATGGTCACAACTAGCAACACATAACTATATTGAAATTTGACTTAAGTATTAGATGGACTTTTAAAATCAGTTCCTTGGTCACACTAACCACATTTTTAGGGGTCAATAGCCAGACATGGCTAGGGACTACCATCTTGCATAATGCAAGATGTAGAACACTTTCATCATTGCAGAAAATTCTGTTGAACAGTGCTGACATAGTGTTAGGATTTTTATGAGAGTTGGTAATGATATCTTCTAACAGTTCTTGATATTTTAAGTGTGTGCATTTAATATCACCTTGGTATTACTCTCGAAACGTTTTACCTTTTTAAAATACAATTTCTGAGCACCTCCAATGGATGCGGAAGACAATAATTCACTCTGAGAAGTTACATTTCTTAGAACCTGAGGGCTCAGAAGGTCTTGTGCTAAAGGTTACATTGACAGAGAAGATTAACATCTTTTTGTTACTCTTGACACCTTTCATAAGTGAATTCCCAGAGTAGTTTCATTTTAGTCCCTCCTTTCTAAGCCTCTTCGCATTTCTATTTCTAACTCTTCTCTAGTCCTCGCTGGGTGAATGTGTGCCTCATGTAAGATGATGTAATGAATTCATCCAAGTTTGCTATCATCTTGTGAGCAATTGTTTCTATTGTAAAAGCTATCATTGGATTTTACCAAAAAATCTGTGGGAGATGAAAATTGAACCAAGATATACAATAATCCTTGCCATGTATGTATTAAGTCATTCAACAAACATATAGACACTAGAAATACAAAGATGAATCATTTTCCCAAAGATTGTATATTCAAATGGAGAATTAGATGGAATTAAATTCAAAATCCAGTGACAGCATATTAATATGCCTTATCGCAGAGTTGATGGGAGGCTTTGTCTCAAAGGAAGAGTTTGCCAGGTTATCAGTTGAGAGGATAAGACAGCCCTATGTGGCTCAGCGCCTGTAGCTCAGCAGCTAGGGCCCCAGCCACATACACGGGAGCTGGCAGGTTCAAATCCAGTCTAGGTCTGCCAAACAATGACAACTACAACCAAAAAAAAAAAAAAATAGCTGGGCATTGTGGCAGGAACCTATTGTCCCAGCTACTGGGAGGCTGAGGCAAGAGAATTGCTTTAGCCCAAGAGTTTGAGATTGCTGTGAGCTGCGATGCCTCAGAACTCTACTGAGGGCAACATAGTGAGATTCTGTCTCAAAAAAAAAAAAAATAAGACAGCCCTATGTGAGAGAAATTTACAGTTTACTTACACATGATATTTATTGTTTCTTTCTACCCTGCAAAAATGTAGGCTCTATGAGGATAGGAATTTTTGTTATGTTCACTGATGTGTTGCAAGCACATCTCACAGTCTTTTGAATGAATGAACTCCTCTACCATATTTTCAACTGCAACCCAGTACTCGTTTTCTTCCTTGCTCTGTTTGGTTTGGTTTGGGGCTTGTTTTGTTTTTCAGATATAACATATCAGTGTTTTTACATGTATTGTATGATGTTTTCTATCTCCCCCAGTAGAAAGTAAGCCCCATAGAAGCAAGGATTTTGACATGTTCTGCTCACTGATGTATCCCAAGCATCAAGAAGTATGCATAATGCATAGTTGGTGCTTGGTAAACATTTATGGAATAAATTAATAAATCAATGAAGATTCGGAGATTGAAGGAAATTAAATTAAGAGCCTATGTTTGCCTGGGAGAGGATAAGAGACATGTATCCTCTGAAACAGGAGAAAAGGAAAGTATTTAGGTAAAAATGTAGTAAAGTCATTAAACAGGCGTGCAGAATAGTAGCCACAGTGCTTTTGTTCAGAACTGGCTCTGCACTTACCAACTGTGTGACCTGGGGCAAGTTACTCCACTTCTCTGTGCTTTCACTTCCTCCTCTGTAAGATGTACCCATCTTACAGAACAGCTTGTAAAGGTTCCATGAATGAATACTTTTAAAGTAGTTTAAACACTACCTAACACATAGTAAGCCCTATAAGAATTAGCTAGTAGTACTGGGTGGTGCTGGTGCGGTGATAGTCATAGTAAAATGAAAGAAAAAAGGGGTGCGGTGCCCGTAGCTCAGTGGGTGGGGTGCTGGCCACATACACTGGAGCTGGTGGGTTCACACCCGGCCCGCTAAACAACAATGGTAACTGCAACAACTGCGCCTGTAGTTCCCACTACTTGGGAGGCTGAGGCAAGAGAATCACTGAAGCCCAAGAGTTAGAGGTTGCTGTGAGCTGTGATGCCACAGCACTCTACCAAGGGCAACATAGTGAGACTCTGTCTAAAAAAAAAAAAAAAAGGCACAGAGGAATTAAACATGCCAAAGACCATGGGTTCCACTTGGCAAGAGAAGGCAGACGGACAGTATGAAAGCAAATTAGATTTAAGAGCTAGATAAGGTTCGGGGATGAAGTTGAGAGAGAACAACACCCTTTTGGGATTCTGTTTGTGACTACAGTTAACCTCGGTAAGCCTGGCTAATTAAGGTTGCAGGCACCTTTATAATGAACTCTACTTGGGTTTCATTAACCTCCTGCTCTGATGAACAGATTGAAAAATGGGAATCAGTGGTTAAAATATACGTATTGTTTCTCCAGGCAAATTCCAATTCCTGCAAACTTGTTTAAATAAAATAATGGCACTGATTTTTCTTTTCTTCTCTGAGATCTTTTCAGCTTTTGTTTTAGTTCTGTAGGTGTTTTGTAGGTGTTCATTATGTTTAAACCATGTTTGGGGAAAGATCTAGGGGATTTGAAGCGGGAAGCACAAAAGGCTGGGCTAAAGGCACTAACAGAGACCACTACAATGGCTGCAATGGGCCAACCATCTCTGGAAAAGACAATTCCCCAAAAGGGTGGCTGGGGAAGACAGATAAAAGACCGAAGTTGGGTCATGTGACAGGTGTCACTTGAGTAACGATACTGGGGCCAGAGATAAAAGCCCACTCCTTCTGGTCACATGACCCAGCTTCATTACACTCTCAGCGGGGGGTTAGAGAGTCTGGATGCCATTTTTACTTATTTATTTATTTGTGTTTTTTCCCCTTATTCTGTGATAATGAGAAAATGTTTAAACTCCCATCTCTGTGTTTAAACATTTCTTCCTGCTGACAGCAGCAGGATACCCCTTGATCAACTGTCAGATTGGAAAGTACAATTTTCTGGAAAGTAAACAGCATGTTAGCTAGTTGGAAATAATTTTCTGTTTATTGGTAGCTGTTAGCCTAGGAGTGATGGAGCCCTGTGACAGCACTTGTCAAGTGAAGAATGAGAAACAAGTTTAGAAATAACTTTAAGACAGCTCTGACAATAAGGCTTTACAATTTTTTGATAGAAATGTACTCTAAAAAAGTTAAATTAAAATGGGCAAAAAAACTTTTCCAGTCTTACCAGCTCTTAGAGACCCTTGTGGCAAAGCTGATGGAGAATCAAAGGCAAACTCACAGAATGCTGGAGTTGGAAGTGTCCTGGGCAGTCACTAAATCCAAACCCCCTTGCTTTACCACTGGGGAACTGAGGCTCTGTAAATGTCTTGGTCGCTGCTCACAAATACGAGGAAAACATAGTAACTGCCAATATAACAAAGAAATACAACTTTTCTTTTAAAATTCATGTATGAAGATAAATGGAAAAAATCGGTGGAGGCAGTTTAAACATTTTGACTTAAGTATAGATAACAACAATGTTTAATGTGTGTGTGTATATATGTATATAGTTTAATGTATACATACATGTGTATATGCACACAGTTGACCCTTGAACAACTTGGGGGTTAAGAGCATTGACCCACCTGCACAGTCAAAAATATGCATGTAATTTTCACTTCTTCCAAAACTTACCTACTAATAGCTTACTATGGACTGGAAGTCTTACTGATACCATGAACAGAGACTTTGGATACATATACCTAGGTGTCATATACTATCTTCTTACAATAAAGTAAGCTAGAAAAAAACAAAATATTAAAATCACAAAGAAAAAAGTATATTTACTATTCATTAAGTGGAAGTGGATCATCATAGGTCTTCAGCCTTATTGTCTTCGAGTTGAGTAGACTGAGGAGGAGGAGTGGCAGAGGTAGAAGAAAATGTCCTAAGTGGACTGGTGCAGTTCAAATCCCTGTTGTTCAAGGATCAATTGTACAGTGTATGTGTGTGTGTGTGTGTATAGGTATATATAAAATCTTGTTTGCTATAGCTAAAAACAGATCATCATAATCTTTCATTAATTAAATTTATTATCATCAGAAAAAGTTGTTTTTTTTGAGACAAAGTCTTATTCTGTTGCCTTGGATAGAGTGTCCTGCCATCATAGCTCACGGCAACCTGGGTTCAAGTGATCCTCTTGCCTTAGCCTTGTAAGTAGCTGGGACTACAGGTACCCACAACAACACCCAACTAGTTTTTCTATTTTTAGTAGAAATAGGGTCTCCCTCTTGTTCAAACTGGTCTTGAACTCCTTAACTTAAGCAATCCATCCACCTTGGCCTCCCAGAGTGCTAGGATTACAGGCATGAATCACCCCACCTGGCCAGAAAAAAAATGTTTCTAATAGAAGTAATATATAATTGCAATCCAGACACAGTCATCAGCCCATACTTGTCTTGAATTAGGCTATGATTTGCCTCACTTTTCCCCAATAGCTAGCTAGAAAGGTAATTCCAGCTCCCAATAGGTGCCTTCACCTAGATGTTTCTAATAAATATGTCAAATTCTTTATATCTAGACTTCTTCTACCCTATATCAAAAACAAAGCAAAGGCTCAGTGCCCATAACTCAGTGGTCAGGGCACCAGCCACATACACTGAGGCAGGCAGGTCAAACCTGGCCCTGGCCTGTTAAACAACGACAACTGCAACAACAACAACAACAACAAAATAGCCAGGCATTATGGCTGGTGCCTGTAGTACCAGGTACTTGGGAGGCTGAGGCAAGAAAATAGCTTAAGCCCAAGAGTTGGAGGTTGCTGTGAGCTGTGATGCCACAGCAGTCTGTGGAGGGCAACATAGTGAGATCCTGTCTCAAAAAAAAAAAAAAAAAGCAAAAAAAGGAATCTACATTCCCATGTTGATAAATAGCATTACCATCTACCCAATTGCCTGATTCCCTTCTCCCTATCTCCTAAATACCTTTCAGTCCATTTTCTTCTTTCCTCCTCTACTACCAGAACATGTGATTCTC
>CAUYQV010144267.1:0-15475 GCA_963574575.1 Galagoides demidoff
AAAAAAAAAAAAAGAATCACAGACAGCAGATGAATGGGGGTTGTCAAAACCTGTCTCCCCACTGACTAAAGGGAGAAACTGAGTCCCTGTGACCACCAAAATGGGATGTGAAGGAAGCTGGAAGGTCCAGAATGAGCACCGAGGCCTTCTGCCCTGGGTTGCACATGCAGGCCGCCACCACTCCAGCCTGCAGGCCTTTCTTTTGCATTTTACATCACTGCCCCCGAGTTCCCAGCATCCTGTGCTCTCCCCAGGCCAGCCCCAGCCACTCCTGCTGGTGTGGATTTCTGGGCAGCCATACGTGTTTCATCTTTTACTTGGCTGCCCATTTTGCCTTAACCACCAAACTGTAAAATATTGGCTAAGGGTCCAGGATCTGAAGCCAGCCAGATCTGAGTTCAAACCCAGCTGTGCCAAGTCACTTCTCTGTGAGCTGTTGCTGGAGGAAGCGTGGATGCCTGCAAACACATGTCAGGTGTCTGGCACCCACGGGACACACTGCCCGGGAGCTGTTGTTATTGTGGGAAATGAGCACCATCAGCCCAGACCTCGACTCTTATAAAAGCCTCAGCCAAGGCCCAAAGCAACTTTACAAAACGGTTTCCAGAACTCCGACTGCCTGCTTTGGGATGAGGGGCCTGGAAGGAGCAGCCCGCTGAGTGCCTAGTGATCCATTCGCTTGTCTGATCTTGTGAACCCTCTAGGGGGGGCTCCCCCTTGTGAACCCTACTAGGTGAAGGCAAAGGTGGGTGACATAGCACCTACGCACACACAGCATTGGTGATATTATTCAATAAGCTGAAATTATCTGAGTCACATAGGTAGAATGCAAGTGGTCCAGTCTCTAAATATTTGAAATGTGTAGAAATAGATCAATAAAAACGTAAAAATCATGAAACACATGAACAGAATATTGCACCAAAGAAGGAAGATACAAAGTTGTATCCACCTCATGATGCCATTTATATAAAGTTCGAGAACTGGCAAAACTAGTCTAGGGTGATAAAGTTACGAAAAGGGTAGTATCCTGAAAATAAGCAAGGCTGCTGGGGGATGGCAACAGCTCTTTCTTCACCTGAGTGCTGCTTCCAGGGGTATATACGGTTTGTGAAACTTTTGTCAACCTGCACATCTATCTGCACGCATTTTAAAAGCATGTTCCACTAAAATAAATTTTTTAAGTAAAAATAGTCCTTTGCATACTTCTCATTTTATTCTCTTCTCTGGAAGCTACCACTGTAAATGGTTTTTCTATGTGTTGCTATTGCTAGATTGATCAATGATAAATAGATAGATACTTAGATAGAGCGATGATAGCTAGCCAACTAGGTAGACAGAGTTTCTTTTGTTTTCCCTGTGAATGTTACATGCTGTTGTTCTGGGACTTGCCATTTTCTTTTAATAAAATCGTAAAAGATTTGACCACCTGAGTGTCATTGAGCTATTCTTTCATTTATTAAAGAACACATAATATCCCACAGTGAAGCTATATCAGAACTTAGTGTAGTATTGCTGGGCATTTAGGTCATTTCCAGCTTTTGCCATGTAAACGATGCTGCAAGGAGCAGCTTCCTTTCACACATTCCTTTGAGCATGTGTAGTTTTCTATTGAGCTTATGAGGAATTTCTGAGTCAGTGTATGTACATGTGAATTCTAATGGGTGTTGATAAACTGCCTACTATACTGTTACCCCAGTATACACTGCGTCCATTCATTCATTTTGCTCGTGCACTTAACAAATATTTATCGAGCACCTACCCTTTCTGGGCATACTGTTCTAGGTTCTAGGAATGCAGCAGTGAACAGGAGATAGTTCTTGCCCTCATAGGACTCCCAATCTGGTCAGGAAAACAGCCTCCAAACAAGTAAAGACCTAAATATGTAATATATCAGGTGATTAGAAGATGTAAAAGTAAACAAAGATGTCTGAGCATGCCCACTTCCTCATACCTTCACCAGCGCTGGTGTTACCAGTGATAGCTATGTCTCCTATCATAAATTAAATATTTCTTCTTCTTCCCCCATTTTATAGCAGAGTATTTTGACTATTCCTTATTGATTTGTAGGAGCTCTTTATTTATTGTGGATTTTAATCCTCTGACTTTTAAATGTGTTGCCACTACTTACTCCAACCTGTTACATGTGAAGCATCCCTAATTTGAAAACCTGAAATGCTCCCAAATCCCCAATTTTTTGAGCACCAACATGACACTACAAGTGGAAAAATTTCATACCTGAGCTCAGGTGACAGGTCTCAGTCAAAACACAGGTACACAAGGCACAGCTTATTCCATGTCCCTACAAGAAAAAGAAAATTTCCACCCAGCAATGTGTATAAGGTATATATGAAGCATAAATGAATTTTGTGTTTAGACCTGGGTCCTGGTCCCAACATATCACATTATGTATATGCAAATATTCCAAAATCCAAAAAAATTCTTAAGTTTGAAACACTTCTGGTCCCAAGCATTTCAGATGGAGCTGAAGAACATTCTCCTTGGTAAAGTATCTCAAGAATGGATAAACAAGCATCCCATGTACTCAGTACTAATTTGAAACTAGTAGATGGACAACTACAGGCCCACACAGGAGAAAAAACACAATTCAAAAATGGGGGAGGAGACTCGGCACCCGTGTCACAGTGGTTATGGTGCCAGCCACATACATCAAAGTTGGCGGGTTGCAATACAGCCTGGGCCAGCTAACCAACAATGACAACTGCAACAAAAAAATAGTCAGATATTGTGGTGGGTGACTGTAATCCCAGCTACTTGGGAGGCTTAGGCAAGAGAACTGCTTAAGCCCAAGAGTTTGAGGTTGCTGTGAGCTGTGATACCATAGCACTCTACTGAGGGTGACATAGTGAGACTCTGCCTCAAAAAAAAAAGTGGGGAAGGGGAGAAGGCAGGGGACTCAGTAAGCTCCCACCTAATGGGTACAATGTAGGGGTATATGGCACCCCTTCTGGGTGAGGGACGTAAGTATAACTCAGACTTTTCCTAACAAACACAAACAATGTAACCTAATCATTTGTGTCTTTATATTAATCTGAAGGTTTTTTTTTTAAGGGAATGTTCAACCTGTACTTCACTTTATTCTTTGTTCCTGTTGCTTCACAAAGTTCTTCTGATGGGGAACCACAATGAAAATTATTTCGGACTTTATTCCAAAAGTCAGGCTTCTTCTTGGGAACTTTTTGGTGGGTTTTGTTTTGTTTCCCTACGAATTCACATAACTGGTGTTTCCTTTTCCTTGCTTTGGCTACCAGGAATCTCCGAACAAACTTTTCTGTTCACCTCTAGCAACTCTGTGGCAGGCATTTGGTAGCCTGACCTCATCCTCGAGTTCACCTTTTTTCCCATCTCACAATTTCATCACCCCTTTCTTTTGCTAACTTCTGGTTTTATTACATCTGTCAGCTGCCCCAAATCAATTTTGCAACAAGGTGGGGCAGAAATAGAGAGTTTCACTTCCTGGGCACAGCAGCCTATTTCACAGATGATGAAACTGAGGCCCAGAGAGGGGCAGCAACTTGAGCCAGGGCTGCAGGGGGTCAGCAAACAAGTACAGACTCTCACTCAGCCTCTCCAGGCCTAGTGGGTTCCTTCCCTGCTCTGTCCCTTCCTGAAGAGAAAACCTGTCTCTCACTTGCCAGAACTCTTTTAGCTGCTAAGTGATAGAAGTCCTGTTAGATAAGCAAAGGGGATTATTTGTTCCCTTATTGCCCCATGAGGGGCAAAGCTAATGGAGCTCAGGCCCAGCTCGATCCAAGCACATGGATAGTATCAGCACGAGGCCTGCACACTCGGCTCTGCATTTCTCGTTGCTTGGCAATGTCATCCTTTCCTGCGTCAGACAGCCTCATTCCATGTGGCATAACTATGACACCAGCAGCCCCAAGGCTACATCCTGACAGCATGAAGACAGCCTGCCCAGCAGTCCAGCAGAAAGAAAGGATTTAGACTGACCCCAACCGCAAAGCCCTCCCCTTGCAGGCAGAATGACAGGCATCTTCGCTGACAGTTCTAACTTCTTGCACGGAATGGGAGAGAAGTTCCCCCGAGACAGGAAAGGGGAAAAGAAAGTCTGGTGGACAAATACACTCTACAGAGAGCAACGTCTGGGATCCCAGGAAAACAGGGGATTTCTGGAGAGGGAGGGAAAAGATGGTCTCCCCCTGCCCCAAGCAGCTAGTGGGTGATTGCGGTCTTTCTTCAATAGAAGACTCATCTTCCCTCCTGCTCTTGGGCTCTCAGCAGGTTTTAGGCTAATCTACCCTCACTGCTTTCAATAACAGCACCTCTCAGCTTGGTCCTGCCTCCATACACTGCCCCCTCCTAGTGTCTAACCAAATCCTAGCGTTTCTTCTCCAGGGTTTCTTTCACGAATATGTCCCCCCGCTCCCCGCACCCATGTCTTTCTCCTTTGAACTTCCCACCCTATCTAAAGACTCTTTATAACAATGACTATGCGCTTGGCTCTACGGGAAGAGACCAAGAGGTACCATTGTCTTAAGAGGCATCAGATTTGACCTAAAATACCATTTTACAGGAGTGGCTAAGGGGCTTCTAGGAGGCTCTCATTCATTCTGAAAAAGACAAACCACACAACTACCATGGTTCCCGAGGTTGTTTGGGAGACTTGGTGTGAAGAGAGATGAGAACAGAAGGTGGTGGGTATCTATTATCTATGTGCCAGCACTGGCAAGGTTTTTACATGCATGATCTAGTTTAGACTTCTCCAAATCCCTCAGGTAAATATTAATTTACAGACCAGGACCCTGGTGCTCAGAGAGGTAAAGTGGCTCACGCAAGGTCACACAGCCAGTCACTTGAGAATCAGGATTTGAATTGTCCAACTGTCCTGTCCTCTGCCTGCCCATTCCCTAATAAACACCCCCTATTATTAAGTAATGATTCACACTACAGAAATGTCTCCTAATTAAATCTGAAAACAGGAAAAGCATCTGGAATGTACTCTGAGGAGGCTAGCCTTAGCAGAATTACTTCCATACCAAGAATTTGTTCCCCAGCTATGTAGCAGCTGGATTTTTTTTCCTTTCATTTCTTCATGTTCCCAATGAGCAGAATGTAAGACGCACAGAAGATGACCAGTCTCCACCCTTCCTTTCCTTCCCAGGCTGCCTCAAACCTTTTGTCCAATTGGGACACAGAAATCAATTGATAGATCCATTAAGAAATAAAATTAACAAGTACCCACTTGTTTGGGGTTAGATATTGACCCACAGTGGACACAGCAAAATCTCAGGCTCCATCTCCCCAAACACAGTGACGATCAGAGGGGAAAGTGGGTTTGTTTTATAGCCAACAGTCTGAGGACACATCTGTTGTCAGCCCCCAGTCAAGCCACTCCAATCCGAGAGGAAAATGTGGGCTCTTTTCCCTTCCCTCTCTCATGCAGACTTGTAGCGAAATAAGCTGGGTTTAAATATCCCGGCTTCGTTCCCTCTGAGTTGCAGGACCTGAAGGACTCTGCTCCCCTACAGATGGAGCCAGGGGCTGTGCGGGTGATTGGGATTGTGAAGCCCCCTCCAAAACTCGCCGGGAGTGAATCTGCCACTGCCTCTCCTGCATCCGGCACCTAGCAGGCACGCAAATCACTTTTTGAAAGATTCAGTTGGAGCGAAGTGAAAAGATAAGGCTGAGTGACTAGGGAGTTGGGTGAATCTGGCGCCACCCCCTGGCCATGGGACCTCAAGCTGCACCACCTCTCTGAGCCTCGGCTCACTCACTCTTCTGTGAAATGGACCAGGGGATGGCACCATTGGAGGTGGACATGAAGATAATCCGAGCTAAGGTGTGTGACAGGCTAGAGAAGGACAGGTTCTTCGTCTGTAACCGTTGGTACACAGGCCTCCGCCTCCTAACCCCCCACCCCAGAGCCAGTTTCCATTGCAGTAGTGAAAACCACTGGGCTGGGTGGTTGAAGAAGGAGAGGCCAGGAAGTACTGCTTCTGGAGCTCTGTGGCCCCTTTCCTGGCAGATGAGAAGTCACTCTACCACTGGGAGGACCTTTCAGCCAACTCACTTGAAGTATAAACCTGTTACAGTGCCTGAGAAAGCCAGCTGTGGTCTGGTCCTGGCTGGCCTCTTCACATCCTGTCCCCTCCCCATTCTGTCTCATCCACACAGGCCTCCTTATTAATCCTCAGGCCCATCAAGCTGTTTCCACCTCAGGGCCTTTGCACAGCTGTTCTCTCTGCCTGGAATGCTCTTCTCCCAGATCGTCACAGGGTTCTCTCCCTTACTTCCTTCTGACTTCTATTCAGATGTCACCTTGATAGAGAAGACTTCCCTGAGTTACTCCCTGATATCATCCTCTGCTTTATTTTTCTTTGCAGCAGACTTACGTCTCCTGTACAATGTATATTTATTTGTGCACCGTCTGCCTTCCACAGCCAGAATGTGAGCAACATGGGGCAAGACTCATCTAGCCCAAAGTTGTACTTCAGTCCCTGGAATAGTGATTGGTGGGTGGCAGGCTCTCAGCAACTGCTGGATAAATGGGTTGATAGGACAATGGTGGATGGGAGGCTGGGGAGATGAGCGGGTGGGGAGATGGGAGGGTAGTTGACTGGCTGGGTAGGTGAGAGGATGGGTCAGTGGGCCGAGTAGAAAGGGTACGGGGGTTTTCATTCCAGTGCTGGACTGAACTCTTCTTTGCATCATGGTTCTAGCAACTATTATGCCCCAAATGTGATGCCGAATACTTTCCAATACAATGTCCTTCAAGTCTCTCAAGCAGTCCTGAGAGGAGGAGGCTGAGAGCAAAGACAGACTGTGACCTGCCCATAGACACACACAAGCAAAGACTAAGCAAGCACTTGAACTGGTTCACCTGACTCCAAGGTCCAGGCATTGGTAAATGTAGTGAGCTAAAAAAGCAAACTATGTTATTATTAATTAGCAATAGGGCTTGATCAGAATTGCCATTTGCAGAACTTTGGGTTGTATTTGGGACCGTTTTATAGCTGTGGGGTCCTCCTTTGCATGTTCACCTCCCAAGAAGATGAGCAGAGGAGAGCTGAGAGTACACTGAGGGGACAAGGGCAAGGAGGGAGGATAAAATCAAGGCACATCAGCACAAAGCATCACCTCCTCTGTCTCCAGATGGGAACCCAGATGGCCCAAGGTAAGACTGAAGCAATGGGCTGGGAAAGAGGAAAGAGGTGGATGGCAGAACTACTGGGAAGGTGGGCTGGACAGGGCCATTGACTTACTTGAGAGAGGATCTGGGAAAATGTGGAGCCCACACATGGAGCTGGAGGGGAGCAGGACCACGCCCCCAGCAAGGGAAGATCTGAAACAAAAATGATCCTGTATCCCAGCCATATCATTTTCAGGGACTCTGTGAAGATTTAGAAGGACAGCCCCATGGTTAGGAGGAGGGCTTTGGAGTCTGAGCCACTGAGATCCAGTCCTAGCTCTGTCCCTGACTTGGGCAAGTCTCTTCCTCTCTCCAAGCTCTGGTTTCCTCAGCTGGGAAATGTAGATAATAATCACATCTGTCCCTTAAGGATGTTTGTGAGGATTAAAAGAGGCTGTATACAAAGTGCATAGCATGGAAGCCTTCACTGGGGAAACCAGCAGTTGTGTGGTGATGGGACCCAGACACCCCCGTGGAGAGGCCCACATGGGGAGGAGCCGAGACTCCCAGCCAACATCCAGCACTGGCCTTGCTGGCCGTGTGAGTGAGTCACCTTAGAAGCACACCTTCTAGTTCCAGCAATACCTGGACTGAAACCTCCTGAGATACCTTGAGCCTGAAGGACCTGGCTAAGCCACTCCCAAATTCCTGGCCCTCAGAAGCTGTGTGAAATAACAGACCATGATGGTGTTTTAAGCCGGGGGTCAGTGAACTTTTCCTACAAAGGTCCAGATAGCAAATATGTTGGTGTTTGCAGCCCACATGGTCTCTTTCACAATTTCTCTGTCATTGCAGTGCAAAACCAGCCATAGGTGATACATAAATAAATGTCTGTGTTCCAGTAAAACTTTATCTATAACAATAGGAAATCAGGCAGGCTGAATTCAGTCTCTGGTTCATAGTTTGCTAACCTCTGTTTAATGCTACTAAAATACATGATTCATGCCTTTCTCATAATGTACAAAAAATGGTTTCTTTCCTCATGGAGTGGACAGTCTTGCCTGGAATGCCCAACTCCACCTCCTGTGGGTCTCTCCCTTGGATGGCTCAGGCCTCAGGGCAGGGTCTGTGTTGACTCATCCCCATGTCCCCAGCTCTCTCAGCTCTCAGCACCATACACAGAGAAAATGCTAACCTAACCACTTGCTGAGGAGCAAACTAAGTTAAAACTCAAGGCACTATTTGCGCCATGAATGGAGAACAGATTTATGGGGCCATGGGAATTCTCCCAGGATTAATGTGGTCTGGAAGGCTTCCTGCAGGAGGTGAACTTGAGCTGAGTCTTAAAGAGTCCGGACAACTCAGAGAAGCATTGCACAAAAGCATGATCAGTTCAGGCCAGAGGGAAGGGCACGGGCAAGCAAAGCATGAAAAGGTAGGATCTTGGTGGTGAGGTCAGTGTGCTGGGGGCCTTGCATGCCAGGTAGGAGGCTTGGATGTTATCCTGATCATCTCACTTCTAAACAGAGGTAAATAGGAGTCATAGATGAGCTCCAGGGAGAGCACTGTGACTTTCATAAAATTCTGTGGCCCAGAGACAATGAGGACATCACAGTAAGCTACTGAAGCCAAGATTCAGGCCAAAGGGAGATCAACACCCCCACCCCTGCCCCAGCCCAGGATCCCCTGGAGACAGTGAGGACACACCTCAGGCATCCTGGCGGAGGGCAAAGGGCTGCACCACCTCCCGCCAGTCACTGGCCAAGGGTGCTCAAGCCTCAGGCTTAAAGAGGCAGGTTTTGCAGAAGGCTCCTCGAGGCATGGAAAGATGAGAGCTGAGGGGACGTGCGCAGGACAGTGACAGCATGTAAGAAGGCTCCTTGAGGCATGGAAAGTTGAGAGCTGAGGGGACGTGGGCAGGACAGTGACAGCATGTGCTAGGGTGCAGTGAAGCAAAACAGGTATCTTAGGAATAGCAACTGAGCAGCTGTATATGTTATGTGTTGGGGTGGGGAGTGAGGTTCCTGGGGTAAGGAAGGGGGTGTACCCTAAGAGCAAACCTAGTCTGCTCAGACCCAGGGAGGAGGTGTGTGGGTCCTTCCGGAGTCAGAAGCCAGGAGTAGAAAAGGCTGGGTTTGGTTCCAGATACCCTGGGTGTGAGCTGCCCACACTCAGTGCCTGGAGAGACCCTGTCCGGCCAGGTGGACAAAACGTAGTGACATGTCAGAGCTGGGAAAGAATTTGGGAGAGCTGCAGAGATACAGGAGAGAGAACAGAGCCACAGACGCCTCAGGAATGCAGCAAGGAGGGGGAAGAGAAAGAGGCTGGCGTGGGAGGAGCAGCAGTGCTGAGCTGATGAAGAGATTAGCATTTGATAAGAGCTGAGCACTCCACGGGACTATCGATGTGTTACCACTGCTTTCAGAAGTGTCTACACAGGTTTACTTAAATGTCTGGTATGTCACAACTGCAGATAAAACATTTGTTTAATTACTTAGTGGATGTTCTCAATCCCATTTTACAGATTTGGGAATTGAGGCTCAGAAAAGTAAAGTGTCCTCATTCCTGCAGGACAGAGGCCCACAGAGAGGCTGGAAAGATAAAGAGAGGGCCTGGTCCCTGTTGTGTATGCTACATAACAGAACAGGGTGTAGAGGCGAGGACAGACTTTGGAGGGGATGGAGAGAGAAGGATGCAGAACTTCCAGGATGTTCCTTGATGAGAGGAAGAATTGGAGGGACAACTGGAGCAGGAAGGGCTGGAGTGAACAGAGCCTGTAGCAGACAGGAGAGTGAAGATGAGGAGGGAAGGCAGGAACTAACAGAGGGTGTGGGGTCAGGCCTATTCAAGACTGAGAGCAGCCAGCTTCCCCTCCACTTTATGCAAGAAAGGACCAAGAAATGAATGTGCAGGGCACAGGGAGTGGGGGCTGGTGGTTTTCTTCTGGTGCTTGCGGCTAAGACCTCCAGGCATTCCCCATATCGAATCTCTCTTTCTCTTGGTTAATATTTCCCTGATTTTTATCTAAGCACATGGCTGCACTGTGGAATATTACATTTCCCAACCTCCCTTGCAATTGGGCATGGCAGTGCAGTGTGGGTTGACCACCCCTACCAGCTGGACTATGTGGTGTTGGGAGCATCCTTGGGCAGCTTCCTCGGAGCCCTGGAGACATTTCCCCCAAACTGCATGGCTGACCTCTGGGCTGCTGTGGGAGAGAACACACCTACACCTGCATCCTATTTCAATCATTCTCACTCCAGGTATACTCTATGCAAAACCTAGCCACCCAAAGGAGTGGCTCTCCTACTATCACCCATGACCGGTACCCC
This sequence comes from Galagoides demidoff, assembly GCA_963574575.1. Lineage (NCBI taxonomy): Eukaryota > Metazoa > Chordata > Mammalia > Primates > Galagidae > Galagoides > Galagoides demidoff. Next base: position 10,441 of record CAUYQV010144267.1, read on the forward strand.
TCTCCCAGTTCTCTTCCTTTGTGGCATTTTCCACTATCTGTCTCCCTTCTTCAGCCCCTGTCCAAATGGACAGTCAACTCCGGGAGAGCAGCCCACCAGAGACCTAATGTCCCCTCATTATGAAAAATCTGTCTTTGTCCTTTCCCCCTCACCCCCAGCCCATTACCAAAGGATTAACTTGATTGTGAACATATTTTGGAAGTATTTTCACTGTTGTTTTAAATTTTTTTCTTTTTGTTTGAAAGAGTGTTACAACTTCATCCTCAGGGAGAAGAAAAACCCTACTGAGCTGACCAAGGCTGTGAATGTAAGACCAGCAACCACTGCATTAAATAATAAAATCTGAAAACCACCCAAACAATGGAACTCCTCAGAGTTCTGGCGTCAGGAGGACTTGGGTCTTTGAGGCTGTCCACACTGGGGAGGGCTTTATTGTTGGGGGTTTGCAAACACAGGGGCTGAGATGGGGGTCTTGCTTCCTGCAGTGAGTTGTAAATTCTGTTCTTATGCCTAGACCTTCTCGAAAGAGTGCTGAAAGTTTTCTTTTCCACTATTTCCCAGGTGGACAGACTAAAGCCTGAGGACTCTGGGCAACTGAATTTATATAACAGATCCAGAATAGGGCTAGAGGCCTACTTCCCAGTTAGAGGCTCACACAGTTGGCTCAGTCTGGGGCCAAAGTTCGGGCTCTATATGGAGCCAGGATCATGAATCAATACGAGACCAGGATTGGGACTCAGTCTATAACAGGGATCAGTCTGAGAATGGAGTCAGGAGTCTAGTATGACACAAGATTCAGGGTTCTGACTGAAACCAAAATTGAAGCTTATAAGTCTGGGTTGCAGTCTATGATCAAGAATGGGGTCAGAACCCCACCTGAGACCAAGGTTATGAACTGGTCTGAGATCACTGGGATCAGTTCGGGTTTTAGTGTATGATGCAGGATCAGGGCTCTGACCTGGTCGCAGTGTGTGACTAGAATCAGGATTTATCCTGTGTCCTCAAGGTACCAAAATGCAATCCTGGCTCCACCACTTCCCAAGACCATGGGCAAGTCAGTTCACCCACTAGGCCTGCGTCCTCTTTTATAAACTAGGGATACTTGGGATAATCATAACCCCTCTCCTGAATCCTTTCATAGTTAAAGGTTACATCAAATGAGATAGCAGATGTCAGCAAGCTTTGCAAACTGCAGAGTCTGGGGCAGACATTTATGTAAACACCCTGGAGGAAACTCCAAAGAAGGCTCATTGTGGGAAAGTCCAAATGTCACCAAGCCTCCTACTGTATCTTCTATCCTAGTTTCTCTTCTGCCTATGAAAGTAATCAACCTAACTCACGATTATACAGAATGGCTTTGCACCATGTTCTGAGAGCTTCATATATATTTAACTAATTTAATCCTCAAACAATCCCATCAAGTACGTAGGTATCTCTATTTTCTTTTTTTTTTAATTTTTTTATTAAATGATATCTGTGGTATCTCTATTTTCAATGAGAGAAACTGAGGCAGTAATAAGTTAACTTGCTTAATTAAAATAACAACAAATAAGCTGAAAATTTCTGATTCAAATCCAGGCTGTTTTGCTCCCAAGTCTATGCTGAGTGTAGGAACTAGGGCAAGGGGACGGAGAATGAGTCTGGGGGATTCTTCATGGAACAGAGTCAGGGATGACAGGCACTAGTCAGTCCAAAGGTTGAAGGGGGACTTGTGGCCCCCAGCAGCCTTCCTTTTCCCAGGAAGCCAAATCTTCCAGCCGACCCCACTCCCACATGGGGACATAAAAGGGTGAGGGAGGAATTGGCGGGTGGCATTAAGGCATCTCTTTAAACTTGTTTGTTTATGGAAAGAAATTTCAGGCCAGCTGCTGAAAACCTGTATTTTATGGGTAATTTTTCAATTTATTTCACACTGGTATTAAAGAAAGAACAACAACCCAACCCACCGTGGAGGCTGTGATTCCACGGGGGCTGGTGAGGGTGGGGCGGCTGGCTTGAACCAGCTCCTTTGTCTGCCTGAACATCCCATAGGGACAAGGCTGTTTGCCTTCCCTTGGGAAAAACTAGATGAAATGGAGAATGAAGGTGGGGGGGGTGCGGGGATTGTGATTTAAGAGGCGAACAGAATGAAGCCCAGAGGAGGAGGGCAGGGGGTCCAATGCCTCTGTTTTATAGATGATGAAACTGAGGCACAGATAATAAAGGTTATTAGTGAGAACTTTGGGTTATGTACTGTTCCATTTCACCTGCACTACCTTAAAGGCTGTCAGGAGAATTAGCATGATACTGCCTTGGTTTGGAGTTGTCAGAAGCAGATCCTGAGTCAAAGATTTGAGTTCAAACAATTTTGGGGGGCAAATTGGACCCCAAGAAACATGGCATGGAGTATAAGGAGTGAAACAGGAAGGGAAGTCAGCCCATGAAGTGTGGGTTACCTAGATAGTTACCATCATGGGCAACTGAAGCTCAGTCCCTCCAGGGAATTCTGGAAGACATCATAGAACATGCCTTGGGGTGTTTATCCATCATCAGACATTCTGCTATACTCTTGAGTCCATAAGCAAGACCCCCTTCACTTGTTGCGTTTTTCAGTTCTATAATTTGTATTTCATTCTTTTTTATAATTTCTGTTTTTATTTATTTCAGAAGAGTTCATAATTTCTCACTGAAGTGTTTTTATAATGGCCACTACAAAATCCTTGTTAGACAATTTCAATATCTGAGTCATCTTGGTATTAGCATCAGCTAATTGTCTTTTCTTCTTTGTGATTTTTCTGGTTCTTGGTATGGCAAGTAATTTTCTATTATATCTTGGACATTTTGGCTTTTATATTAGGAAACTTCAGACCCTATTTACTCTTTCGTTTTAGAAGGTAATTCACTGTTTAGGTGTGGCATTAGGTTCTCATTGACTCATAGTTCCAATGACAGTTTCGTTGTATTCTGTTCAATTGTATTCTGATTTGTCTTGATCTTCTGTTGCTATTGTGGCTAGTATTATCCTAATACCAAAACCAGATAAAGGCGGAACAAAAAAGAAATATACACCAATATTCTTCATGAATATAGACACAAAAATCCTTAGCAAAATATTAGCAAATAGAATTCAGCAATATATAAAAAGAATGGTACACCATGACCAAGTGGGGTTTATTCCTTTGGAGGAAGGCTGGTTCAGTATTTGAGAGTCAAGAAATGTACTACCAGCTTGGTGCCTGTAGCTCAGTGAGTAGGACGCCAGCCACATACACCAAAGTTGGCAGGTTTGAGCCTATCCCAGGCCTGCTAAACAACAATGACAAGTGGAACCAAAAAATAGCTGGGCATTATGGTGGCTGCCTATAGTCCCAGCTACTTGGGAGGCTGAGGCAAGAGAATTGCTTAAGCCCAGGAGTTTGAGGTTGCTGTGAGCTATGATGCCATATCACTCTACCCAGGGTGACATAGTGAGACTCTGTCTCAAAAAAAAAAAAAAAAAAAGAAAAGAAAAGAAAAAGAAATGTACTACCCTATATCAACTGGCTAAAGAAGAAAAGTTAAGTGGTTGTATCAACATACAGAAAAAAACTGACAAAATTCAACATCCATTCGCCATAAAAATAGCAAAAATCCCAAAAATAGCAACAGAGAGGACCTTTCTCAACTTAATAAAGAGTATCTACAAAAAATCTATAGCTAATACCATACTTTAATGATGAAAGACTGCTTTCCTACTAAAACTAAAAACAAGATATGGATGTTCACTCATATCACTCTTATTCAGCATACTGCTGAAAGTTCTGGCCAGTTTGATGAGCAGGAAAAGAAAGGCCCAAAGACTAGAAAGAAATAAACTTGTCCCTATTGGTAGCTGACATGATTGTCTATATTAAGAAACCCAAGGGGGGCAGCGCCTGTGGCTTAAGGAGTAGAGCACCAGCCCCATATACTGGAGGTGGTGGGTTCAAACCCAGCCCCAGGCCAAAAAAAAAAAAGAGAGAGAAACCCAAAAAATCTACAAAAATACTCCTAGAATTAATGAGTGAGTTTGTCAAAGTGGCAAGATACATATCCACACACAAAAATCAGTCATATTTCAATATAGTAGCAGTAAACACATGGACAGCAAAATTAAAGTTACAATACCATTTACAATTTCTAAAAGAGAAAAACAAAGTAAATACTTAGGTTTAATCTAACAAAACATGTATAGGACTTGTATGATGAAACTGACAAAGCACATTTTTAAATCAAAGGAGATCTGAAAGGGAAATATGTTCATAGATTAGAAGACTCAACATAGTAAATTTGAGCATCAAATAACAATTTGCATCAAATGCCCAGTAGATATAAATAAGACTATTCTAAAAGACATATAGAAAGGCAAAGGAACTAGACAAGCTGAAATGATTTTGACAAAGAAGAATGCAGCGGGAGGAATAAGTCTACCTAGTTTCAAAGCAGTATAATATTGTCAGACAGGAAGGCACAAAGATAACCCCAAAATAAATCCACACAAATATGCCCAATTGACAAAGGAGCAAAATCAATTCAATGGAGGCAGAACAGCTTTTACATCCAATCATACTGCAGCAACTGGACATTCCCAGGTTATACTAACATAAAATAAAATGAAACTTGACCTATAATCTCACATCTGACCCAAAAATTAATTCTAAATGGAACATGGAGTTAAATGTAAAACGCAAAACTATATAACTTTTTTAAAAAATGGAGAACATTTCTGAGAGTTGGGACTGTAAAATGTTCTTATTCTTGACACCAAAATCATGATCCATAACAAGAAAAAAATTGATAAAGTGGACCTAATCAAAATTATAAAAGAGCCTAGTAAGATGAAAAGACAGATTATAGGTCAGGAGGGACTACAGTAGAATTCCTGTAAGTTGACTACAAAAAAAATCTCTGAATGAAGCAAGCCAGTCTCAAAAGGATAGGGACTGCAGGATGCAATCTATACGATTTGTGTAACAACGTAATTATAGAGATGGAGAACAAATTGGTGGTTGCTAGAGGTTAGAGCTGGAAGTGGAGA